>JXPK01000686.1:333-13611 GCA_001014425.1 Trichoceridae sp. BV-2014
GCTACATTTTTGTTTAAAATTCTTAATATTAATAAGATATTAAATTTATATTTTAACTTATAATAAAAATATGCTACATTTTTGTTTAAAATTTCTTAATATTAATAAGATATTAAATTTTAATATAATAGATTGTTAAAAAAAATATTTTTATTTATTAACTTATATAAAAAATGATGCTACATTTTTGTTTAATATTAATTATTGTAAGATATTAAACTATATAAGTCCAAGTGTTTTCCTCGCAGATGATTCATGAAAAAAAAAAGATAAAAGAAAAATTAATGGAAAATTTAAGATCAAAATATTATTTAGAATAAAAACATATTATACATACCAATTTTAATATTTACTGCATAATCATCATATGATCTGTGAATCTGTGAAAGTCCAATGTATATAATTCCTGTGAACAAATAAAAAAAAAATTATATCAATTAATAATATATATTTTTGTTTTTTTTTTTGCGGACCCTCCTCCACCCGAATGATTCCCGCATTCGCCGCAATTTATTTTTTAAAAAATTACCGAAACATTGTTATAAATATATAAAAAATTTTAAGTGCTTTGAAATATATTCCATTTTAAGATTTTTAAAAAAATAAGATCTTTTATTTGATTTTAAACGTTCTATCTAGAAAAATTGATTAATCTAAATTAAATTATTTTTTTTTTTATAAAATGAAATGAACAAAATATTTGTTAAGTGAAAATAATAAGTATACAAGACCCTTTTAAAAGCATGAACTTTATTTTCAAAATTCTCTAATATATATTTTTTACTATTCATGTTAAATTACTTCATAAAGAATATCGCACAATTTTATCAAGTGAAACTAAATTTGAACCAAGACCATTTTAATAGCATGTACTTTATTTTCCATATTCTCTAATATTTTTATTTTAGTAATTTACGCATGTTCAAAAATAATATCGCAAAACTTTATTAAGTAACATTAAATAATATATTATTATAAATAAACTTAGTTTTTAAATCAATCTATTTTCACATATAATTTTATTCGCGAATAAAAATTTTAAAAATATTAAAAATGAAACAGGGAACTTCTTAATCACACAACAAAACTCAAAATATTTAAATAAAAATGTTTTTTTTTTGGATACGAGAAAATGATTTTACTTTACAAAAAAAAAAAGAACGATTAGTCTACTAATAATCGATAAAAAATTTAATTAAATTACTTTATTTTACTTTACATTACTTTACTTTACTTTATAAAAAAAAAAATTTCGAAAAAAAAATCGAATAAAAATATTCGAAAAAAAAAAACGAATGAAAATAAAAATATCGATTATTATAGACTAATAAAAAAAAATATATATGTATGAGGACAATATATATTACCTTAAAAGAATAAGGATTTATGTTTGAAAGAAGAGATTGACAAATAAATTAATTGCAATTTTAAATAAAAAATTACAAAAATTTATTAACAACAAAATCCTCTGTGTGAGGATTTTTCTCCAATAGTAAGGAGACCTTAAATGTATAAGGATTTTTCTCCAATAGTATGGAGACCTTAAATGTATAAGGATTTTTCTCCAATAGTATGGAGACCTTAAATGTATAAGGAATTTTTTAAAAGAAAATCTTTTAACCTCTTTTTCTGAGGATTTTTCTCCAATTAGGAGACCTTAAATGTTTAAGGAATTTTTTAAAAGAAAATCTTTTAACCTCTTTTTCTGAGGATTTTTCTCCAATTAGGAGACCTTAAATGTTTAAGGAATTTTTTAAAAGAAAATCTTTTAACCTCTTTTTCTGAGGATTTTTCTCCAATTAGGAGACCTTAAATGTTTAAGGAATTTTTTAAAAGAAAATCTTTTAACCTCTTTTTCTGAGGATTTTTCTCCAATTAGGAGACCTTAAATGTTTAAGGAATTTTTTAAAAGAAAATCTTTTAACCTCTTTTTCTGAGGATTTTTCTCCAATTAGGAGACCTTAAATGTTTAAGGATTTTTTATAACCTTAATAATGTTTAAGAATTGTATAAGGTTTTTGTTTTGCGGACCCTCCTCCACCCGAATGATTTACTCATTCGCCACAATTTATTTTTTATTTTTATATATTTGTTATATTTGTATAACTGAGACATAATTGATCTCAACCAATTGTATGGTACCTTAATTGTATAAGGTTTTATTTATTATATATATTTGTTATATTTGTATAACTGAGACATAATTGATCTCAACCAATTGTATGGTACCTTAATTGTATAAGGTTTTCTTTTATTTATATATTTGTTATATTTGTATAACTGAGACATAATTAATCTCAACCAATTGTATGGTACCTTAATTGTATAAGGTTTTCTTTTATTTATATATTTGTTCACATAAGTTTTATGTTATCCATGATAAAGATTTATTTTGTGGGGGCTCCGCCCCCACTGGAGAGACATAATTGATTCTCAACCAATTTTATGGTTTTATTATTTTGTATAACTTTTAGTGATTATTTCTGGATAAACAACACTGTCTGCATTAATGAATGCAGCATTTGGATCTCTTGGTAATATTTTTACATGTAAATTTTCTGGTATAGTTATTCTACTTAAAGCAACATAAAGTTGCCCGTGGCTGAATACTTTTGAAGTTAAATCAACTCCAACATGGTTAAATGTTAAACCTTGTGATTTATGAATTGTCATAGCAAATGCTAATTTAACTGGAAATTGTTTCCGTCGTATTGTAAAATGATGATCTTCGTTGGTATTCCAAATTCTTGGAATGAAAACTCTTTCACCAACTTGACCATGAATTTTAGCACATTCAATATATGATTCATTTAATGAAATGACTATAAGACGTGTTCCATTACATAATTGATCATTTGCATTTAAATTTTTTATAAGCATAACTATAGCTCCAACTTTTAATTTAAGAATATGAAGCGGTAATGTTGCCGCATTTATTTTATTTAAAGTTTCGATTGAAATTTGATCTATATCGAAATCATCGTCTGGATCATCATTAATGCATTCATCACAACTAAAATATTGTTTTTCAGGTGTTGTGATTTTTTCCAAAACTTGATCATTGTAATCGTAACATTGAGTGTTCAATGGACATAATATTACACGATCAGTCATATTTTGTACTTGTTCTGGTGTTAAATTATTTTTACCAAAAATTTTGGTAACCAAGTCCTCATCTTTTTGTAAAACAAAACGACTTGGAATTGGTATTCGTTCATTTATTGAAATTCCTATTTCAAGAAGCCATTTTGCATAATCCAAACCAGAATTATTGGTTGAAACAACACGTAAATTTTTTTTCAATGTTAAAATTTGGAAACGTCCCCAATGTTTATAATTTATTAAGGTGTTTTCAATTGTTTCTACTTTTGATGACTGTTGAATAATTGGCAGTGTTTGTCGCCAATCTCCGCAAAATAATATGGTTTTTCCACCAAATAATTTTGCTTTTACTAAACCAAAATCAGTTTGTAAATCTCTACATAATTTTTCAATTGCATTTACTGCATGACAAGGCATCATTGTTGCCTCATCAAAAATAATAAGTGAAGCACTTCTTATTAATTTTGCCTGATCACTTTGACCTTTTATATGACAAATTGTATCGTTATCAATTACTCCTATTGGCAATTTAAAAGTCGAATGAACTGTTCGACCTCCTTTTAATAAACTGGCTGATATGCCATTCCAAGCACAGGCTATAACATTTTTTTGTTCAATCCATAAATTAGAAATGATTGAATTTATCAAAAATGATTTTCCTGTTCCACCTGAAGCTTGTAGAAAAAATGTATTCTCTGAATCTAATTTTTTAAAATCTTTAATTGATTCCATAATTTTATTATATATAACCATTTGTTCTGCGGTTAATTTTGTTTTTGAATCATTTGCAAAAACAATTTCATCATCAATATTGAAATTTTCTGGTAAATTCATTGATTCCATTGATTTTCCAATTTTTGAAAAATCTGGTAAATCCATTTTTAACAATGTTGTTATAGAATTACTGGATTGATTTAATATCCATTCAATATGACGTAATGCATATAATTCAGCAATTTCATCTGAACACTTATGATATTTTTTAAAATTTTCATAAAAAATTTTTTTGAATTTATCATACAATTCTCTTGCATTTGCAATTGGTTGACAGAATAATAAAATGTCTGCAAACATTTGTCGTAATCCTTTTGAAAACATTGTGGTACTTGCTTCTTCAAGATCTTTTTCCCATTCTGCATTATCTGCAACTAAATTTAAAGCAACAGCTGCTTGTTCATAGGTGTCAATGTGTCATAAACATGACCCTTTACAGTTCTCATATCTTGAAAACTTGTTGGTCCCGGAATTTTAAAAATGGTTCTTTTGGTGAATAATTATATATTCTTGTCACGCGTAAATGTAAANAGTGTCATAAACATGACCGTTTACAGTTCTCATATCTTGAAAACTTGTTGCTCCCGGAATTTTAAAAAGTAACATTTTTAAATAAAATCTTTCCGGCTCTTTTGGTGAATAATTATATATTCTTGTAACAATGGTTCTAATTGTTTTTTGCCTTATTTTATAACCTTTTCCAGCTATAAATGTAAAATGATATGGAAATTCTGAATAGAATAAATGTCGGTGATCAGCATGAATTTTATTGTAATTAAACCATGCTGTAAGTTGTGTAACTCTATCTGCTTGATTTAATAAAGCTTTATTTTCCTCACCATAGATAAATTTTATCATATGTTTAAATTCTAAATGAACTGGTAGTCTATGTACTACATGCGATTGACCATGCATTTTATATTCCATAAGCCTCCACATGGCTTCACATGCACTTACATATCGTGTAGATGCATATGATTCAACTTCATTCCAATCCATTTGTGGTGTTTTAGTATTATCTACAGTTTGACCAATTCTTATGACAGCCTGATCAAAACCTTTAAAAATATATTTATGTATATATTTTAAGACACCATTGCCGGTGCATACTTCTACATTTAAGTGACAATCATATTTTAATAATAAATATTCATTGTATGGAACTACCCATCGATTATCTAAATCTTTGATTATTCTACCAGTTTTTGTTTGGTCGATAATACTTCTTTTATTATCGGGTCGTTTATATATTGGACTACGATTTTTATCAATATAAGTTTTTTCAACAAAAACTTTTGGAAAGTTTTTTTTGCATTTATTTGTTTGTGGATCCATACAAACACTATTTTTATTCAGTGTACCACATGGTCCATGCATCATATTTTTATGAACATTTGTATATAATTTTGGCTGTTTATCAAAATCTGGTATTTCAGCTGAAACAAATTGATCAATTTGTTTCGATTCATCTATATTATTTTTTAATGTTATTAATAGATGCATATGGGGTAATCCACGTTTTTGAAATTCAATTGAATATACGTAGGATAAGATCTCCCCAAATATTAATTTTTCAATTATATCGTTTAATAACTCTTTCATTTTTAAATGAAATACACGGACGACTATATCTGGTCGGTCCACAGCTTGTTGATTGCTACCAATATTTTTTTTAATTTCAATCCAAGATGGATTACATGTCATTGTAATAAATAACGTTGGTGATTTTTTAAGACTCATTGCAATGGTTACAGAATCTTGATATTTTTGAACCATATTACGTGATGATCCTTCAAAATTTGATGGTAAAATAAATATTTTACCTGGCATTACATTTTGATTTTTTGCCTTTAATTTAACGTAATCATTTAAACCAGTGTACTCTTCTGTACGTAGTTTGTTTTGTTGTGTTAAGATAAAGTTTAAATTTTCTCTTTCAACTCTTACGTAAATATCAACAATATATTGTTGTGTTAATTTTCCAGCCATTAAACATGGTGTACGCTCATCTTTTCGAATTTGAATTCGATTTGCGTAAAATTTTTGTATTGAACATTTTTTTTCAAATATTTTTGATCTTTCAAAATACAAAAGACTTGTGTCAATGTCAAATGTTTCTTTTGGTATAATATTTTCATTTTGCCATACCATTAATTGTGAAATTTTTCTATCAATTTCTTTTATATCATTTTTATGTTGGATATGATTAGACAAATCATAACCAGGTTCTCCATTTGGGAACAATAATGGATATGTTAATGGATCAATTTGTCCATGATTATCATGAATTCGATAGTGATATTTTGTTATACCTTTCTTTGGTTTTAAGTAAACTTGTATATCACGATATTCACTTGGTACAAAACCACAATCCGATCGAAATACAACAGCGACTTCATTTGCTGTTGGTAGATTTTTTAATTTTTCTTGTAGAGCATTGTCTGGTGGAATTATCCACATGGAAATTGGTACAATTTCCCGATTTTGTTTTTTTGCATTTTCTTCTTCTTCTTTTAACATTTCAGAAGCCATTTTATATGCTTTAGCAAATGGATTTATCTCACGAATTATTTCATCAATATCAGATAAAATTTTTTGGTTTAATTTTATTTTTTTGAAATTTCCCAAACGATGTGTTGTTGCTTCATCAGTATCAAGAAAATATATTTGTGCATATTTTCTGAAATTTTTGTCATCATCTGCTGGATGAACGGTACTCGAATTATGATATATGTTGCCTTGTATTTTAAAAATAGAAGGTCCTTTTCCTTTTAAAAAGTCTTCATTGCATCCAATAGATGCAAATGCAAAGGCACAATTATAATGTCTCGAGTGTTTTTGAAATTGTCTTTCAGTTACACTCACACCATCAAATAATGTTTCCAAACGTTGTGGATACAGTTTATTTTCAGCTCGATGGAAATCACTTTTCAAAGCATGACTCTTGCAACATCTAGAATATATTCCAGCTGAATTTTTTTCTTTTGGAAAATATAACGCATTACATTTTTTGCAATTGTTAGTCATCATGCCAACATCAAATGATGGTAAATCATCTGATGGTTTTTTCAAGGCAATTCCAAAATTTTTATTATCTCTTTTTTTTTGACTTTTCGTCTTCGTCTCCGTCTTCTGTTTCTTGTTTTTTTTTACTCTCTTTGCTAGAGGTTTTATGATGTCATCATCATCAGTATCAGCTGATATAATTAAAAAAAACAGCATAAGCAACGTAAATTTAAACCTTTTTATATATATATAAATCAATAGAGGATGACAGTGTCCCAAAATTTTTAAATATAATGACAGGGTCCCAAAATTTTTAAATTTAATAAAAAAAAAAAATATGTACTCACTTTGATAATAATTGTCTGATGCAGGTTCTATTTGAATTTGTGACATTTTTGTTTTGTTGATGAACTGTTTTTCTGAAACAGGAAGATCTGAATATATATTTTGTATAAAATAATCATATGTTATAATATTTCTTTTAGAAATAATATAATAAATATATGGTCTTAGGTACTCTATATTTTGATTCAATGTAAGTAGCGGCTGATTGTGCATTCTTGCAATTACATTCATAATTGCAAAACAACCACAATCATAAATATTTGGCTGTCTTAGACTACTAACACGCCGAATTGTAAATATATTCGGAAATAATCGTTTAATATAGTTTTTAACATCATCCGAAATAGTAAAAGTTTTTTTATACGGTTTATAACTTGGTGCACTATTGAATATTTCAATAAAATTATCATTTTTATTATGATAAATGGCAACAAAATGGCCTACACCTACACCTTCAGTTTCACTTTCATATAAAACTTGAGCGAAATGTTCTGAATCTGGATTTGATTCAATTAAATATGGATTGGCATATAAAGATACATTTTGTACAGTAAAATTAAATTTTTTGGAAATAATAATATTAAATAAATTAGTTATTTCAGGAGTTAAAAAATATTCCGGGTCTAAGATTTGAGGATAATCAATTGGACCAGCATCATGAAGTGTTTTAAATTCATAATCGAAAATATCTAAAAATGCTTTCTTATCAATGGGTGATAATTCAGTTGCACCTTTGATTTTATAGAATTTAATTTCATTACGAGATTCAATATATATATTTGAAGTTTTAGAAGAAGTTGTTACTAAATTAGAACTTGGGCATTCATCATCTGTTGATTCAACTTTAGAATCTACTCGATTAGATCTTGAAAAAAAAGAGTTTATATAGCTATCATACGTTACAATAATTCTATTAGAAATTATATAATGAATATATGGTCTCAGATACCTTATATTTGTACTTAATTTCAGTAACGGTTGATTGTGCAATCTTGCGATTACATTCATGATTGCAAAGCAACCACAATCATAGATATTTGGTTGTCTTAAACTATTAACACGCCGAATTGTAAATATATTCGGGAATAATCGTTTAATATAATTTTTAACATTATTAGAAATATCAAACATTGTTTTATATGGTTTATAACTTGGTGCACTATTGAATATTTCAATAAAATCATCATTTCGATTATGATAAATGGCAACAAAATGCCCTACACCTACACCTCCAGTTTCACTTTCATATAAAACTTGAGCGAAATGTTCTGAATCTGGATTTGACTCAATTAAATATGGATTGTCATATAAAGATACATTTTGTACCTGAAAATTAAATTTTTTGGAAATAATAATATTAAATAAATTAATTATTTCAGGAGTTAAATAATGTTTTGGGTCTAAGATTTGAGGATAATCAATTGGACCAGCATCATGAAGTGTTTTAAATTCATTATCGAAAATATCTAAAAATGCTTTCTTATCAGTGGGTGATAATTCTATTGCACCTTCGATTTTATAATATTTTAGTTCATTTGGATAATCAACAAAAGTGTTATTTTGTTTTAAATTAACTTTTGATTTTATAGAAGAAGTTGTTTTTAAATTAGAATTTGAAAATTCATTAACTGTTAAATCAACAGTGTTTAAATCCACTTTGGGATTTATAGAAGGTGCTAAATTAACTGTTAAATCAACAGTAGTTATAGCTTTTTCTACAATAATTTTTGGATTTAAAGAAGTTGTTGTATTTGAAAATAAAGGAATATCCATTCCAATAAATGTTTTATATTTTAATTTTGGTTTTAATACATGGAAATCTTCTAATTGTTGATTTTCACATATGTTTGCTATTGTTCTACGTAATTTATTACACGCAGTTCTAAAATTTAAATTAACAATTTGTTCGGGATTAAATTTACCCAGCGCCAAAGTTACGGCAAAAGCAACCGAATATGGACCGCAATCCACTTCATTATTCTGTTGCATGCAAATTGCATTCACATAATGTAAATTTTTAAATGGGTAAAGTTTACGACAAAAACGTAAAACTTTACAATTTAATATTTTTTTTTGATTTTTATTTAAACTATCGAAAATGTATAATTTAAATTTTTTGAAATCATAATAAGTGCATATCCAGTGACCAACTTTACCAATTTCAGTCAAATTTGGTTTATCTAAGGTGTTGGATAAATCGTCAAATACGATTTGGATATGGTTTTTGTTTCGATCAACAGATTGGACTAAATCAATATTGTTGATACGAAAAGTATCTTCTGAATGATGCGTAAAATTAGCATCATTCTTTTGAAGATGATTTTCAATAAAATATAATATTTTATTTATACTATCTCCAGTATAATATTGATTGGGTTGCCTAATGACATTCATATCATTAGGCGAAAAATTTTTTTTTTCAAAATTTAAATTTTTTGCAGCTCTTTCAGCAAAAGTTGATTGCGTGGAAGAAGCTACACTGACAAAAGAAATAACNTTTCAATAAAATATAATATTTTATTTATACTATCTCCAGTATAATATTGATTGGGTTGCCTAATGACATTCATATCATTAGGCGAAAAATTTTTTTTTTCAAAATTTAAATTTTTTGCAGCTCTTTCAGCAAAAGTTGATTGCGTGGAAGAAGCTACACTGACAAAAGAAATAACGGAAGTATCAGAACTTCCATCATCTTTTTCTTTGTCAGAAATTATAGAAATTACTGACCTATCACTGTCATAGGACAACAGTGAGTCATCAGAATCAGAGTGAAAAATGTGGGTCTTAGATAAATTTGTACTTATCTTCTTAATTTCAACCGGAGGCGGCATAAGGAGTTGACTTGTGAGAAGCGGTGCATCATCAACTTCCATAGTCGGAATAGCACATTCTCTCTTGTTGTCTTGTCCTGGTGGCTGCATTAAAAGCTGAGTGGTGGTAAAAAGAGCTTCATCATCAACTTCCATAGTTGGATCGCTCTTTGTAGCCAATTTAGCTTCTCGTCTAGCACGTTCTTTCAACTTCTTCTCCTCCTTTATTTTACGTAAATTCTTGACCATCTGTTTAAATATATAAAAAATATATTAATTAAAATAATATATATAAAAAATATATTAATTAAAATAATAAAAAAAATATATTGAAATAATAAAAAAAATTATTAATTCTTGATTATATTAATTCTTGATTATATAAATTTTTTTAAATTTTTGTTTGTTTATTAATTTGACAGAAAACCAAAATTCTAACCCATATTCATAATATATTTTTTATTTTTATTTATAGATTTTTTTTTAGATAAATAGGTCTCTGGTACCTTTCCTTCAATCAAATCAAATAATGGTCTATGATACCATTTAAATTAGGTCTATGATACCATTTCTATAAATTATTAAATCAATGGTCTATGTTACCATTTATTATTTAATCGTCTATGGCACCAGTCATAAATTTTTTTTCCAAAAATAAAAATAAAAAATATACCACATTTTTAATATTAAAATTTAATTTGACAGAACCTTAGAAATAATTTTTTTATTAAATATTAGTCACATTTTATTTTTGACCTTGAAATAAATATTTATTTATAACGTTTATGTTTTATAACAAAGGAAGTGAGGTCATTACACATTTAATTTTTTTTTTAAATTTACCTTGACGCATCCATAAAAAAATTATTTTTAATTTTTAAATAGATTTTTGCTTCAACAAATTATTTAATTAATTATAAAATGTTTTTTAAACTTATTTTTTAATGAACTAAATTTTCTAAACAATTTATGAAAAAGAAAGGTCATTGCACATTTAGTTTTTTTTTAAATTGACCTTGACGCCATCCATAAAAAAATTAATTAATTTACAAAAAATAAAAAATACTCACTTTGTCTGGATTTAGTGATTTTTGTTTACACTATAACACAAAAATAAAAAAAAAAAAAACAATTAAAAAAAAACACTTGTTTATAACTTATAACACAAAAAAAACAATCAATTAAACAAAAAACACTTGCTTAACCAAAAACTCAAGACGGTACGTACCAATTGGATGTTTTAATAAAACTAAAATTAATAAATATATTTTTGACATATTAAATTATTACGCATTCAATTAAAGTTATTTTAACCCTTCTAACCCCATCTATATGAAATGGAAGCATTCTCTTAAAGTAATAATTTTTAAAAATATAATTCTGAAAAAAATATCTAGTTTAAAAAAATTTTTGTAAACAATAAAACTTTACTTTACTCCAACTTTTAAAACCTTTGTGGTCCAGTGGTTAAAGTGTTAATCTTGTAACTATAAAGACCCGAGTTCAATTCCGATGCAAGTCAATATATTTTTTTTTGTATTTAATTTTAATTTTTGTTACAATTTTCAAGAGCTTACTGGTTTTTTTTTGATAAGGCTTATTTATCCACTTCCGTGACAACTGAGGTCATTGAAAGTGTTGGACCTACTGTTTATAAACGTGGAATCCGAACCAAGGTTAAAAATTGATATTTCAAATTTTTCTCTACCAGCCATGGAAGAGCTTACTGATGAGTGAGTGGATTATAGTTAAAATCTTGTAAGTCAATTCCAATATATTTTATCAAATTAAATTAAAAATATTATTTAATATTATCATCAACTGTAATAACAGTTAATTTTTGAATTTTTGAAATTACAATAAAACCAATTATTTAGTACAAATTTAGTACAAGTTTTTTTGTAAATAAAATAGATGGCGTTTTTATATAATAAACGATGACGTGTAACAAAAACGCCCATTAAAAATATTTAACTTGCAAATAAATTTCGGAATTTAAAATTAGTTTTACAAGAACAACGCTTCAAGCAACATGTAAGTAAAAATAGATTGTTAAGTAGTGATAATAAAAATGGCGTGAGTTTTTTTAATTGGACTTGTGATATTTAAATATTTTTTATCAGATGTTCAAAATTTCTTTAATTAAAAAATCTTTTTATAAATTTTTATTAAAAGTGCCAATGTTAAAAAATTTATAAAAAGATTTTTTAATTAAATAAATTTTGGACATCTGATAAAAAATATTTAAATAAAAATGGTGTGTTAATAAAATTTTGTTTAAAATTAAAATGTGATTGTAATGAAAGTGAAAATAGATTGTATTAATAAAATTGTGTTAAAAATTAAAATGTGAAATAAAAATAGATTGTGATTTTAAGTATATGTAGCGTAATTTTTATTTAAAAATAAATTCCGCTACATATACAAATGCATATAAATACGGTGTTTTTTTTATAGGACTGATTCAGATTTCAGAACCAGAAACTGCTGGAACATCATCGACGCCTATGTAAACAGATGCTGGAGTTGTCTCAAACCAACAAACTATAGACAACTTTAAGAAACTGTTAAAAGNTATAGGCCTAATTCAGATCCAGAAATTGCTGGAACATCATCGATGCAAACAGATGGTGACTCAAATCAACAAATTATAGACAGTTTTAATAAACTATTAAACGATGCGATTTTCTTAAAAAAAAATTTTCAAAAAATGCGTAGAGATGCATTTTTTGCAATTAACAAAAAAAGCGATAATGCAGAGGATGGTAAATGTTTAATTGTATTTTTTTTCTATTAATTAATTTTTTTTTTTTTAAATAGCGGCTCAAGAGTGCAGAAAATTGCAGAATCTGATTAGAAAATATCAGAGTGACGAAAACAGTAATCAAAGCAAAAAACCGAGAAGATCGAATTATTAATTCATAAGTTCAGTTTAATAATGATGAATTTTTTAAAATGAATTACTGAATTAAACATGAATTTTACAATAAAAAAAACAAATTTTTTTTAAAACCATTTTGATTGCAATACTTTAAGTATTGTGATCAAAATGGTTTTTTTTTTTGGTTAAATTTTTTATTTTTGTATGTGAATAAGAATATCTATCTTACAACTTTTACAAGCTCCGTGGTGTAGTGGTTAAAGTGACCACGAAAGTTGTAACTGCAAAGTTATGAGTTCAATCCCAATCCACTTCTATTTAATTTCAAAAAAACAAATTTTTTTTAAAACCATTTTG
>JXPK01001810.1:0-11465 GCA_001014425.1 Trichoceridae sp. BV-2014
CAACCCTCTTATCCCAATTGAAAATAACTTAATAATAATAATAAATAAATAATTTTTTTTACCGTAAAACTTAAAATTGATCCAATAAGACTTCCTTCATCGTATCTTGACAATTTTGAAAGTACTGCTTCCAGTACAGACATTAATTTATTTATAAGTCCTTGATTCATACTAGCCAGTGTCTTATCAATTTGATCATCAATTTTTGTATGGTATTGATGCTAAATTAATTAATTAAATAAAAAAAAAATAAGAAAACTCAAAAAAATATATTTTGTTGAGAGAAAGTGTGTGTGTGAGAGAGAAGGAAAAAGATTAATAAAAAATTTTTGTAAAATAAAATAAAAAATTTGAAACTTACCACGTCAATACCATCTACAGCACATAATTTAAATGACTGATTTTTAGCATCTAATATAACATTGACCATTGCACACATTTCTGTTGGTATTATATAATCAGTTGATATAAATGTAACACTTTTTTTAAGCCACTGTTGAAATGCTGTTTCAGTTCTTTGTATACATGATTCAATCATATCGCATGCCATTAATTTTAAACGTTGTTCCAAGTGCTGACGAAATTCAGCATCTGGCCAATGTAAATCTTTTATAAATGATTGTAGTGCATCCAATTTCCAAAATAAATCCTCTGATGTTGCACAACCGTTGCTATTTGTTTTTTTTTTATTGTTTTTTAGATTTTTTTTATTTTTTTTATAGAGGAGGAGATAGATCACAACATAGACAAAAAAAACAAAAAGTTTGGAAAAAAAAAGGGGCAAATTAAATTAAAACAGTTCAAAAATATAATACCCTTTACTCTCCCACCGTTCCTTTTCAAATCCTTTATGAATTGATTGAGCAATTGATGATTCCATTAAATCCACATATCTAACAACCAATGGTGCAAATGTATCACGCAAATGTTGATGAAATCTTCCATTTTTTAAATTATCTATGAGGGGGTTGAAAGAAGAAGGGTTGGATTAATGTAAGTAAGGTATATTTTTATACTAACCATCAGTTCTTAAATAATCATTTAATATTTGAAACAATGGAAATGAATCCCATGTATCTGGTGCCTGTTCAGACAATACCCGATCCATATCAACAGCAAATAGTGACCAAAATATTTCAGCATGTTCTACAAGTAAATCGCTGAACCAAGCAAATGCCTAAAAATTGTGGTTTTTTTTTTTGTTTTAATAAAAAAAAATTCAATATTTTGTTCATAATTTTTTAAACAAAAATTAAAAATAATAAAAATATAAGTAAACGACACAAAGACCATTTAAGATTAAAAAAAGAAACATAAATAAAAATAGAAAATAAAAAATAAATGCCACAGACTTAATTAACATCAAATACGTCACAACATTAAAAAAAAAAAAAATTTATATATATTTAAAATATACATTCCATCAGGCACTTTTAAGGTTTTTTTTTTGTTGGTTTGAAATTTTAAAAAATTTCTTAAATGGTCTAAAAAATAAAATATTTAAAAATCACAGCGAACATTAAACTAGACTCTTCTCTTGATTTTAAAAAGAAAGTAGTCAGTTTATAAGTTTGTTGCACCGATAAATACTTTGGAATTTATTTATTTTTGGAAAATTGAAATTAAAAGAAAAACAAAAAAGTTAAAAAACTGATTTTCCACGTGAACAATAAAAAAAAATTAAAAAAAAAACAGAAAAAGTTGTACGTGCCGTTGCAACTGGTGCAGTGTAGAGAGCATGCGTTGGCATGCAATAGCGATATGGGGTCTGAGTTTGGACTTTTTTTGTCGCAGAAGAGGAAGCGCCTGTTGTTACATTGGGAACTAAAGCCGCCCCATCTGCTGGTGCGGGCGGCTGGATGACCACAGGTTCTGCCTTTCTCAACTACATCAACACACAAAAAACAATTTTACAATAAATTTAAATGGAAAGAAAAAAAATAAGAAAATTAATTATATATAGTTTTTTTTTTTATTTATTATTAACCTCGGAATCATATCTTATACTCACTTTTGTCGTTTAATTAGTTTTTAGTTTTGTCATAGGTTTGAGTCTTTGATATATTTTAAAGATTGATTGCAAGGAAGGGAATGGGTGCAACTCTGTTTTTTTTTTTTTGTTTTTTGTTCACCAATTTTAAGAGTTGCACCTCACCTCGCTTGTCTGTCATAGAATTCGATAAAAAAAAAATTAAAAAAAAATTTGTATACACACAACAACTATTTGGTTGTAGGATCCTCAACAATAAACAAAGCAACATAACCTGGGGTTTTTTTTGTTTGTTTTACTTACACAGAAATTAATACAACAATTATTTATACAACATTTAGATAAGAATGGTTGTTCTATCCGCTAAACAAAATTGTAGAAAAGCCAAATTAAAAAAAAAAATACAAAATTTATTTTAAAAACAACATCAATGCAAATAATAATTTTAAAAAACAGGATGATACGTACGCATAACAAACCTTACTGAAAGAAGGCTTTAAAGTCATAAATCGAGCATATTTGGCTTTCGATAATTGGTTTAATCAAGAAATTTGTGAGATGAATTCGGTTTAATTAAGAAATCTGAGGGTTAATAAATCAAGAAAACCGTTAGGCGTCTCAACGTAACTTTCAGTAAGGTAAAAATGTACAATAGCGGATAGTTTGGTTCAAAAACAAAAAAAAAGTAAGTAAAAAAAAAGTTTTGTTGCTTTTTTCATTGAAGATTTTTCTTGTTAAATTAATTAAAGGGAAGAAAAACCCAAAACCAAAAATAAAATAAAAAAAAAACGTAAAAAATCAAAAAAAAAAATAAAAATCATACCTCAGCGTAATGTTCCTCATTTTGTTGAAGCAAGTCAACACAAAGTTCAGCCAAATGTATTAAATCTTCTAATTTTTTAGCTGGTGGTACCATCACCTCACCACGTAAATCATCTTCAATTTTTGATTCAGACGATAGTCTTGTGTAATTAACTAATGCAGCTGTCTCTAAACTTTTTTTAATCATTGATCGTACTTCCTCTGGTGGTACTGGTGTTACAATATCTTTCATTAAAACACGTTCGAGTAGTGAAAGTGTTGCTTTTAATGCACCTTCGGGTCGTCCAAACGGAAAACAAAATCTTAAAGAAAATAATTAATTAATTTAAAATTTTGTTTTTTTGTTTGTAATTAATTTTTTTACCGAAAATTTGTTATTTGATACTCTAATAGTATTCGAAGACGTTCTTTAACATCTTGAAATTTTTCTTTTTCTTCATGTGTTATACTACCAACACCATCAGGGCGATTACCATGTACATGACTTGCACAAAATGCAAATGAATAATGTATTAATGTTGGATCAATCATTAAATTTTTTTCAGCACGATCTAAAAGATCTGATAAATAACATAAATGGCGATAACAACCTCTAACACCATATCTTGCACAATACTCATCTAAAACAAATACTTGACCGGGACTAAACCAACCCAATGATGCATATGGATCAATTAAACGATAATCAAGTGTTAAATTTTGTAATAATTTAAATAATGTTGCATGATCATATTGACATGGATCAGCACTTATATAATCTTCCATACCATGTTTTCTTGCTTTATCAGCATCACCTTGAATTTTTGATATTTGTGAATTTTTATCAGCTGTAACAGGTGGTGTTGGTTTATGTGATTGTCCAGTTGCACGATATAATGCCATAACCCATAAACTACATTCATTTTCATCATCACTTGCATATAAAATACTATCACCTTCACGTACAGCATTAAAAAAAAATCTACCACCATCTAAATCCATACCAACCATTAAATTAGCACTTGCTGCTTCAATATAATCAACTGTATAACCATCTAATTGCATCATTTCTGATGGTTCTGATTTTTTTTCTTTATAACTACACATTGCAAATGTATACTGTGACACTTGTACTAATACAAAATAACGTTTTTTCCATTTTTTCCATACACCTTTACCAATTGCATACAAGTAACCACAATGTTTCATATTTAATGGTTTATCCATACGACATGCAATTTTCATTCTTAAATCTTGATCTGGTAAATTTTTTGCAATTGTCATACGATGCCATTCTGGTGATTTTGATGATAATGGTGTTGGACGTATTGTAACTTTACCGAGTTCTTTATCCTCTAATGCAAGCATACCAGGATTTTCTGTATACAATTTAACTTTAACAATTGGTAGAGAGTATGTTGTTGTAAAATCACCTTGAGTATCCCACCTAACAAAAAAAAATTAAATTTAAATTAAAATAACAAAAAAAAATTTATATATATTTTCACAAACATTGGTTTTGATGCTTCTGCTTGATCTGTTTGTAATTTTTCACCATTTTCCACTTCCATTGTACAATAAACAATACGATTTGGTGCTAATGATTTTAAACCTTTAACTTCCATAACAACAACTTCCAATTGAAATGTTAATACAACATCTAATTTTGTTAATTGTGTATCACTGTCTGCTGATTCACCTTCAAGTTTTGCCAATGATCCCTGTGACCTGAGTATCATTTTTCTAGATGTTACGAATATAATTAAGAAACCACTATATTAACTTATATATGTAAATTTTATGGAAAAGGATCCAAGTTACTAGCATAAAATCAACAAATCCGCTAATTTAATAAAGAAATCCTAAGTTTAATCAAGACAGACAGACTAGGAGTCATTGTTTAAATTATTAGCAGTGTAACCTAATGCTTAATTATATAGGAAAATGTAGTGGAATTTATTAAAATTATAATTGAAGAAGATGTAAAAAGAATTGAAAAAAACAACAACAACTGCAATCGTACCTGTGATTATAACGTTTTAATTTCTGTAAACCATATTTTGAGTCCATTGAACCTTTTGATACTGGTAACGATTCTAAATTAGCCATAAGTAAATTAATTGATGATTTTAACTCTTCAACATATAGTGATTCCATTTCTTTTAAAACAAACTTTGGCATAAGTTTACGATTTTTTTCCATTTCTGATACACGTTGCATTCTACCATCTAATTCACGACGTATAGCTGCTGCCTGTTCATCAGCTGAGTCCAACTAAAACAAAAACATAATTAAAAGAAATCAAGATTAAGAAATATAAATTTCTTACCATAAGTGCATTAAATAAAATTTGATGTTCAAATTTCTTAACACCTAAAATTTGCTGAAACATATCGTACAATTGTTCCTTTGATAAAATTAATTCACTATTTAAAGGCTGTTGCATTCTTGGTGGTCGTTTTGTATCCTCATCACCAGTACCCTTCAATATACAATCAAATTTAGCCATCCATGATGTTAAAACCGTTTCTTTACTTAATCCATCAATTTCTGGTAGAGATCTAACACGTTTCTCAATATTATTACGAAATACTTCACGAAAATCATATTGTGAGCATGCACCAGACTGTACCATTTTAATAACACGATCAGATTTTAAAAAAACATCATGATAGCTCTGTACAGCATTTTGAAATGCTTCATCAGCCATTATTTGGGTTTCACCTTTAAGAAAAGCCTAAAAAAAAAATATATGCTATTTTTTCCCCATAATAAATCCAAAAACTGCATAACAAACCTGAAAACGTGCTGTTGTTGTATCCAATTGCTGCTTTGTAATTTTAATTTGTCTTCGTGTCATATCAGTTGGTTGTTTTGCATTAAATGGATATGAAATACAACGTGAAACAAATACATATAATTGTATACGTCTTTTACGTTCCTCCTCCTCACGTTCCTGTTTTTCTTGTAAATCAGTTTCATTCTTTTCACTTGCAATTGATGGTGACGGTGATGTTGGACGTGGCAATGAATTAGCACGTGATGAACTCATACTCTGATTAAGAGTTTCTTGTGAAACACCATTTGCTGGTGATAGAGTTCTTTGTTGTAATTGATTAACTGGTACATCTAAATTACCAGTTTGTTCACTAACAGAATGTGTTGAATGATTAACTGATGGTCCAATTGTTGTTGAACTGTTATGAACATCTTTTCCAATTAAATTATGATGTTGTGGTGTTGAATTACTTTGATGGGTATTTGATGATTCATTTAAATGATGTTGAACAGGATTTGTTACGGTTGAGGTTTGATGTGAACTACTATGTTTATGACTATGTTTACCACTACCATGATGATGATCTTCGTCACTTTCCTCCTCAGAGGAACTTGGATCAATCATTGTTTTTTTTTTTTTTTTTTTGGGGTTTTCTTTTTTTTTGAAATAAAAAAAAAAAATTATTTATGCAAGTGTTAGTGAGTTCTTATAAATTATTGATTTTTCTTCTTAGCAAAAATAATTTTAAGAATAAAATATTTACCTATGAACAAATCTAATTAAAAAACTCTGGACGTAATTTAATTGATTTTTATTTCAAAGCACTTCTAATTATTTTAATTCACTGAACTGACTTGTCAGAACAGTTGTTAAGCACTGACTTGTTATTATTTAAATTATCATGAAAGTTCTGAGGTTCTGAGGAAAATTTTGTTTTCTGCAAATTCAAATAGGAAAAAAAAAGAAAAAAAAAATTATTTAAACACTTTTCTGCATAGGCGTGGTATGATAAGGTCATCCGCAATACGATTGCGGTAGGGTGAGGGTTATAAACATTGTGCGCCAAATCTCACAAATATTTAAAAAAAAATTCTATTTTATAAACCGTTAAATTCACTTTAATTAATTTTCATTTTATTTATGTAAAAAATAAAGAAAAATTTATTTGGCGACAAAAAATAAAAAACTTGCAACTTGAATTGATAAAAACTATTGATTAACTAAAGGATATATATATTTTTGTTAAAAACAATATTGCGCATGCCTAATGTCCCCCTTTTTAAAAAAAAAAAAACTAATTTAATCAGTCACAACAACACCTATAATAAAATAAAATATTGTATCGTATTTTACGCTTTTACGCTTTAATTTAATTAGTTTAAATTATTTTCCCGTTAGAATTTAAGTGAGTTTTAGCGAAACAGAAACAAATAGTCAACATTTAGGAATTAAAAAAAACCGCTTTTATAAAAAGCTTTTATGAGAAAGCTGTTTTAAAAAAGCTTATAAGAAAGCTTTTTTTTAATTGGTTGAAAAGCGACATCTATATTGAACAAGAAGTACATACAATAAAAATGGGTAAATGGAATAAAAAAAATAAAATCTTATGAGTTAAAAATATAATTAAGAAAATTTAAATAAAATATTTAAAGATTTAAACAATAATTGTCTCCAGCGTCTTCTTAACGGCATCTCTTGCCCAAGGTATATAAGAAATTGAATACCAAGTCATAGCTAGTGACTGAATTATAATGAAAAGTAATGCAAGTCCGGCTTTATGGAGCTGTACGGAATTAAAATTTAATAAATAAAAATTATATTAAAAAAAAATAATGTTTCTTTACCCAAATAGCAGCTATTAAAGTTAAAACAAATGTTACAAGCACAATAATTGTTGCAATGACACGAGTTGGTGCAAACATCTTTTTAAACTGATTAAAGGGTCCCATTAAAAAGCATGTACTTAAAATATAAAAAATAAATTAAAAAAATTTAAAAAAAAACCCTAAATTACAAACCTAGCCATTGAAAATATATTTCCCAAGGTGTAAAAAACAGCAAATACTGTAAGACCGCGATGGAGAAACAGTGCAAATGATCCAAGAAGGGATAATAAAATTCCAATAACAAAGCAAATACAGAAACCTTTAATTCTAGTGGACCAACTAAGATTTGTTGCTTCGTTCAACTATTAAAAGAATTAATTAATAAAAAAAAACAAAAAACAAACAAAAAAAACTCCCACATTTGGCATAATGCTGCTCTCTTCGTCATTATTGCTGTCATTTCCAGTTAACACCTTTCTTAGTTTATCCATTGTTGTTTTTTGGGGGATTAAATAAAAACTTAACAAAATTAATTAAATTTTAAATAATAATTAAAACAAAAAAAAACAAAACAAAAAAAATTATAAACAACTTAAGAAATGCTTATAGAAATTATTTTAGCGATAACTAAACGTCATCTAATAGCATGGACACAAACCAATTTAAAAAAAAAAACTAATATAAAAAGGTTTGAGTCTTGGCTAAATTAATTATTATTGAGTTTTGAGCAAGTTGCGACTCCGATTTTGATTAAATTTGGCACCAGATATGGTCAAACGTTACTTTGAAGTATAAATGAAGGGGTAAAGAGGGTGTTTAAAGTCTTTATTTTATTTATTTAAATCATATATTTAATTGTCTTGTCTTTAATTATATTTACACTATGTATATACAAAATCAATTAGAATTACTATATAAATAAATTTTTATGCTTCGTACATTTTTTTTTCTTTAATTATTTAGTGTTTTTTGTTTTTTTCATATAAAAAATCAATTTTAGTCTACTTTCGCGGTTTTGTTGTATTTTCTAATTATTCTTTTTGTGTTTTTCTTATTTATTTTTTTTTTTTAATTATTTTACATTTTATATATAAATTTTTATTTGTTTGTTAGTATTGGTTTGGAAAAAAATGGCAACACACTTTGAACTACAACAAAAATATATATTTTTTTTCTCACCAATTTTTTGATTGTACAACAGTTAAAACTACTTGAAATAAAGGTCGGGATCACTTCATTAAAATATGGGGATCACAGGTTTTTTTTTTTTAATTATTTTTTAAATTTAACATAAAAATAAAAAATATTTTATCCCAGCATCCACCAATTTTCATCAATTTTTTGGTAGTGGTTCCAAGTAACAAATAACGGTATTATTGTCATCTAAAATAGCCGATAAATTTCTACTTATTTGTGGCTGTTGGGCGGCTTGTACTTCAATGTTGTCTGGATGCTTATAGCAAATGTTTCCAAAATCGTAGCTATTTGTGACAAAAGGATGACTAAAACAATTTTTTTTTTTTGTATTTTTTGTTTGTTTTTTTTTGTTAAAATTAAAAAAAATAAAAATTCTCTCACCTAGACAATGATTCATCTCTTCGATGAAACAATAAATCATCATTGGTTGTAACACCATGGTCATCATCCCCATCATTACCACCACCATCATTTGTTAGACGATTATTTAAGATTTCTTCGTAAACTGGTTCCTCACCGTATTGCTGTTGATAGTGTGAATAATTTCTAATAGATGATGGCAGATGCTGTTGATCATTTTCATGATAAGAAAACTGTTGCTGTTGATGATGTCGTATATTATTTGGATGATAGATAATACACTGTTGTGATAATAAAACATCAGCACCTCCACCACCACCACCGTGTATTAAATGTGAGTCAGAATGTTCATCATCTGAACAAATTATTTTATTACATTTTAAATAATTTTGCTGCTGACGTTGAATATCATCAAAATCAATATTTTTTTTATTATCTAAAATATTTGATTGTTTATAACTTGTTGAATCAATTGTATGCATTTGATCGTTTGTTTTATTATTGTAACGACCACCAATTTCATTTAAACATTTTTTACGATTTTTTTTCTCTGTACAATAAAAATATTCATCGTCACTATTACGTGATGATGTTTTTAATTTTTTTATTTTTCTATCATAGTAGAGAAGTTTTTTATCAAATGTATTTAAATTTTTATTATTTACAATTTCAATTGATTGAATTTGATTTGTTGGTTGATATCGCCAGTTCTGTATAGAGAAAAAGAAAAAAAAAATGTTATAGAAGCCAAAAATAGTATTTTTAAACAAGTGAATTAATTTAAGGAGTTTCTAAAGACCAGAGAAATGAGCTAAGAGCCCAAAAATTGTATTATATCTCTCACCTGTTGTGCAGCTACATCCGTTTGTATACAATTTGAACCATTATAAATTAAATGACTTGAACCAGATGACGATGATGGTGAAATATGACCACCAATACCAACTAAATTATTTATTGATGGTCCAATAACAACTGGTATTCTTTCAATTATATCTTTTTGTTGATTTATATCTGTTGATATTTGATTTTGTCCAATTGTTAATTGTCCAGTTGATGGTAAATTTATTTGTAATGAATTTGTTATTTGATTTTGATTATTTGATGCTGATGTTGTTATCGATGTATTTTTTGAACATCTTAAACATTTTGGTAACCAAGTTTTTTGTCTTATGTATTTATGATATTCTCGACGAATCTATAGAAGAAAAGAAAAATCGATTAAAAATAAAAAAAATCGATGAATATTTTTTCTACTTACATTTTCATTTTGTATACAATGCAACACAAATATATAAATTCCTTGAACAGCATTCAATACAATGAAAAAATAACCGTACAAAATTGTTGATTTTTTATTTATACGTTTTCCATCCATGTATAAGTAACCAAATGTCCATGAAGTTAGAAAAATTATTAAAAATATAATTGAACTTCTCAAATAAAATCTGTTAAAAGAAAATAAAATAAAAATAATTAAAAAATTGAGAAGGAAATGCTATGCAATAAATACCTTAATGTAACCAATCTGGTGTGCTCCTTATTTTTTAGTGAAGTTTTATACTTTTTGCACATTGTATAAAAACCAAGTGACGAATAAACAATACTGGCCTAAAAAAACATTTTTAGCGCGCAAAAATTTAAATAACAAAAAAATAAAAACTTACTATAACAAAACAGATAATCGGTGCTAAAAATGTTAAATAAAATAAATTATTGGCATCCATCCAGACACAGTAGTCAGCTCTGGTATAAGCACTTGGATCAATTGCTAATGAAATAGCAACAATTGTAAATGAAAGTCCATACGATAATAAATAATACCAAATCATTTTTGATGATTTTTCAACTTCTAGTAACATATCGTCGGTTGTTAGCATTATGTACAACTGGTAGCCTAGGGAAAAAAATATTATAAAAACCTGAGTTTCTTTTATTTTTTTTTTAAAACAAATAATATTTACCTTCAAAAAATAGCCAAGCGATCGTACACAAAAATGAACAGTGTAAAAATGTTGAAGTGAATCCACACAAAACATTTGTCTCATTCTGTTCAATTCCAACGAGAAAAAGTATTTCAATCGCCAAAATTGAAATATACAAATTTTTATAGATTGTTGTTCGTGATGACTGCAAAATAATTGTTTTTTTTTGTTTTGGTTATCAACAAATTTTGAAAAATTATTCGAAATTAAATCAGAATTTTTCAATTATTTTGAAAAAAAGGAGAAAAAAAACAAGAAAAAAAAATGGAGCAAATAAATAATTAAAAAAAAAACAAAAATAAATTTCCAATTTTTTTTTTCTTCTCTTGTTTTTCAAAATAAATATTTACAAAATTTGTTTATAACGGTATTTTATATATACAGACAAATAATAATAAAAAAAATAATCTATATTTAATTAATTACTCCCTTCCCCCTCCACTCCCCTTTTCTTCTAAAAAATATCACATTTCACATCTAGTGACAAGAAATTATTATTAAGTAAAGTGTACGGTTGCTAGTTTGTT
>JXPK01005239.1:0-14137 GCA_001014425.1 Trichoceridae sp. BV-2014
TTGTTGTTGCTGCTGCTGTTGTTGCTGTTGTGCATTCGATTGTCCAGGTGCTCCATACATACCAGCCTGTAAATTATAACTTTGTGTAGCTTGTGCTGTCTGTCCACTAAAATATGCACCAGGACCACCAGCTGAATTTGAATAGTAACTATTATTTTGTAATTGTTGTGCCTGCTGTGGATACATTCCCATATACTGTTGACCATACTGAGCATTAGTTTTTGAACCAATTGCTCCGATTTGTTGAGATGATGGTTTAACCGAAGCAGACATAAGAGAATTTGTTGATGATGATATTAAAACGGTATTTGGATTGCTCAGCTGTTGAGTTTGATTGAATGGTGTTTGAACGGCAGCGCCCATCCGAAATTGTGATGTCAAATTTTGATACATATCTGGGGTTGGAGCTGATTGTAAATTCGGTTGTGTTTGCATGTATGCACTGTACGGTGCATTACCAGCTGTTCCATAATGTCCAGGATACTGAGAGAATTGTGAACGACCAGCTTCAATTTGAAATGGACCATATAGACCAGCTTGAGATGGCATTTGAGATGAATTAAATAAAACAGCAGCTGGTGGGGATGGAATTGCTGAGATTCCTCCATATTGTGATGGCTGATAGTATTGTTGAGGAGCCTGCTGTTGTTGTTGTTGTTGCTGCTGTTGCATTGGCGGTGGTGATAAGCCAAGAGCTGATTGATGTAATTGTTGCTGAGTTGGTTTAACTTTACATACATTTGTGCTTGTTGCTAGAGCTTCAGCATGCTGTTTCATTGTCATATTTTGACTGGGATGCTGATTATGTCCGTAGCCAGTGTCCTGATCAACATCCTGTACTGATTTACCAAAATGTTGTTCAAGTGCTGATGGATCTTGTCCAAAATTCGTTGAATAAGCTGGACCTGGTGACAATGCATGCTGAACATGACTATGACTCATATTTTGATGAGGATGTGAGTACTGATGTATATGCTGTTGATGCTGTGAATTAACAAAATGTCCGGATTGATCATCAACCTGTGAATGTTCTAAAACAGTTGGCATTGCTGGTACACTCTCCCAAACTTTTTTAACACTTGCAATTTTCATATTTAAATCAGCTGTTGATGGTGAAATAATATTTTGTGATGCTGATGTTACCGAATGCATTGATGTACGGGACATACAGAGACCACCCTTTGAAACAGTTGATGATAAATTTTTATCATCGGTTAATTGTGATAATTCTGATTCAAATGTAAAAGCAAGTTTCATATCTTTTTCATATTCTGAATCAGATTTTGGAAAATTCATTGTTGATAAAACTGTTGAAATTGAATCTTGCTGTGAGTCTAACATTTCAGAATTTTTAAATAAATCATCTGATTTTTTTAATGTTTCACTTGTCATACGTTTTATTGGTGGTGGAGCTGTTTTATAATTTGTATTTTCAAATATTATTGTTGTTACTGGTGGTGTACTACCATCAAGTAATGGTTTATTAATATCAGTCTTTGTATCAACAATTTGTTGTTGTTGTTGTAATTGTTGTTGTTGCAGTTGTTGCTGCTGTTGTTGCGATTGAACATCATTCATTATTTCAGATTCATCATCTAAAATAAAACGAAAACAAAAAAAATATTAATTAAATTTTAATAAATCATAGAAAAAAAATGACCGGACGGACGACAGAGTAAAAAAAATGAAAAATGCAATTTAAAAAAAAACTCACCTTCAATTTCACGTAGAGATGTATTCAATGGTTTCTCCCAAGCATTACCCGACAACATTGAACTTCCACCATTCAATTCAGCTACACGCTGAAGACGATTATTCTCACGTTGTTTAGCGAATCGTGGCGGTAGTTTATTCTGTCGATTCAAACGATTGTCACGATCCTGTTGTTGTACAGCTTTATTCTGTGCTGTCATTTGCGCCATATTTTGAACAATTTGTGGTCCACCAAAACCAGTTTTACCACCACCACCAATTCCAGGAGGTTTTGAAATAATTGATTTTGCTGATGGAATTGTAGTTGATGATTGTTGTTGTGCACCTGGTGAACGTTCATCTTTTGATTTTGTTCGTGTCAATGGTTCATCTTTTTTAAATGTTTTTTTATTTTTAACTTCTTGAAAACCAATATCTGATTTTTGTAAATCATCTGAACTACAATCGTCCTTTTTCGTTTGAGATTCGATTTTAAATGTTGATTTTTGATTTGTTTTTAAATTTGTTTTCAAACTACCACTTGATGAATTTGATGTATTCGAAATTGTTGATTTTACCGTTATTTTTTTTAAATCTTGTGAATCTGATTGTTCTGATTGATCATCGTAATTTTCATCAAATGGTTTACCCGGTGGTTTCATATTTGAACGATTTTGTTGAATTGGTTTATTTATTAATTTACCGGTTAAACCAGCACTTAGAGCCATCTGATTTAATTTTGTTTTATCATCGGATGATGATTGAATTGAATCTTTAAATGAATTTCCTGAAAATTTTAAATCAAATTTTTCATCACTTGGTCCAAATGGACTTTTAGAGCTTGGTGGTCCGTAACCTTCAATTCTCTTTGGTGCACTTGATGAACCTCTTCGATTGTAGGATGTTGTTGTTGTATTACCACCACTTCCACGACCACGACGTGAAGGTTCACCTCTTGGAGCAAAACCTTCCTTTTGTGTCATTTGACGTGAATCATATTTTCCGGTACTATCTTTTCTTGGTATTTTTGGACCACGTTCTCTCTTATGTCCGAATTCATCATCTTCGGAACCTTCAGACTCAGTCCACATTGTATTATTATCACCGTATCGTCCAGTTCTTGGTCCACCACGTCGATTACCCCAACTACTATTTTGAGTTGTTGTATTTCCACCGCGATAATTCGAATAAGAACCTCTTGTCGATTGTCTTGTT
Organism: Trichoceridae sp. BV-2014; assembly: GCA_001014425.1. Taxonomy (NCBI): domain Eukaryota; kingdom Metazoa; phylum Arthropoda; class Insecta; order Diptera; family Trichoceridae; species Trichoceridae sp. BV-2014. The sequence continues at coordinate 2,908 of JXPK01005239.1, forward strand.
TCATTTCGTCCACCTCTCGGACTTGGTCGTTTCATACCATGTTTTGTATCATCGGAATCTTTATGACTACCAATTGAACTCGATGATGTATGAAGATTTGATTTCTTATCCGATTCAGAAATTAAAATTGGTTTTTCTGGAATACTTTCAAGACTTTTTTTATGTTCGGGTTGTCCACTACCGGATATAATCGAAGAAATTGAATCATTTAAATCAATTGATTTATCATCAATAACACTATCAGCCCATGATTTTGGTGATTCAGATTTTCTTATTGATTGAGGTGGTGGTGTTGAACGTTTCTCACAATCTTTATTCATTTCTTGAAGATTTGTTGGTTTAACTCGCTGTAAAATATGTTTTGGTTGTTCATCATGTCCATCCGATTCAGCCTTAATATCTAATTTTTTCATATCACCTTCAAGTTCATCAGCCCATGAACCAGTAAATTCTCTAGATTCTGAACGTTCAACACGTTCAAATGGTTTGTCTTCACTGGAAACACTTGTTTTACGTTGTGATGAATCAGAAATACTTCGAGCCAATTGTGAATTACGACCAATTGATTCTCGACCACTACTAAAACGATCTTCTTCTTCGGAATCACCACGTCTTCGACGAATACGATCAAATGATTGTTGAGATGGTTGTTGTTGCTGTTGTTGTTTTGTAAAATTTGAATGAATATAACGTGGATCGTACTGTTGAGCAAATGGTACATTTTTATTATCATTTGGTGGTTGATGAAAATTTGTAGAACCCTGACGATTATTTGTATAACCACCACCACTACCACCACCACCACCAGTTGTTGGTTGTGTTCTTTCCTGTTGTTGTTTTTGAAAACGTGGTGGCAAATTTGATTGAAATTGTCGAGAGAATGGTACATTTCCATCACCACTAACACGACTATCACGATAACCACCACCAACGACGTCTCTCTCACGTGAATTATTTTCTCTCTCATATTTGTCATATCGATTGCCATAGTCACGTTCTCTTAAATCTTTATCACGTTCGATATTTTTCATATTACGATCAGGTCCACCAAATGGTCGAGCAACTTGATCAATTTGTGTCATTGAACGAAAATCAGTTTGATTGACACTCGATTTACTTATTGTATCATCAAAATCACGTTCAGAACTTTTTTTCTGCATTTTTTGTTCGAGTTCTTGTAGTTTTTTAGCAGCTGCTTTTTTACGATCAAATTCACGTTTTTCTTCTTCTTCACGACGTTGTTTTGCTCGTTCAACAACTTCAGCATCTAATCCAGTACTACGATGACCATTTTGTTGAATTCTTTCTTTATTTGAATTTAATTCACGTTCACGTTGTTCACGCTCTTTTTCTATATTTCGATCACGTTCATTTCTTTCATTTCTTTCATGCTCAATACGTTCTCTTTCGTTTCTTTCACGTTCAGCTTTTTCTCTTTCGCGTCCTTGATGTTCACGTTCCTTTTCACGATTCCAAACTAAAAAATAAATAAAAAAAATTAAATAAAATTAAATTTACAACAACTTAAATTGTTTTTTTACTCACCAGCTCTATTATCCTCATCCTGTCTTGCTGATTGTCCCTTTTTATGAGAATGTGAATCCTTATCGTCATTTTTATGATGATGTCCATCGTTATCACCAGCTTCATCATCAGAAAATTGTAATTTTTGATTATAATCAATATCGTCTGTTTTAGCCCATCCATCATCTTTGGCAATTGAATGCATTCGTTCAAGTTCTTCTTCTTTAATAATTGGTCGTTGCTGTAATGCAACATCAACTTCAACGTATGGTACAGAATTTGAACGATCTGAACGATCATTTTGTTGTCTCTGTTGTTGTTGTTGTTGTTGTGATGGAGGACCATTGCCACCACGACGATTTTGTCCAACACCTCCTTGATTATAACCTGGTGGTGGTTGTTCTGTATTAAAATGTCCTGATGATTGGGCACCTGGCTGTGAACGTGGTCTAGCCTGGATCTGTGAGTAATTTTGCTGCAGCTGTTGATGTTGTTGTTGTTGCTGCTGCTGCTGTTGGGGATGCATAAAACCGGTGTTTGTTTGTGGAACTTGTACACCTGGACCCTGTTGTTGTACGCCACCCCCACCTGGACCGCCTCGATACATAAACGGTGGCATTAGGGCCCTGAATTGTATAGGTACCTGTTGGAGGACCTGGCCCTGCTGGGAGACCGCTAAACCGCCATTTTCTCCTCCACGATTTCCAGTTTGTAACTGTTGTTGAAGTTGCATCCAACTGGCAACATCTGTTTGTGGTCTTAAACTCATTTGTTGGCCATCTTGTTGATTCTGTTGTTGTATTGTTGATTTTACACCTGGTGCAACACTGCCATCCAATGATGGAAATTCGTGTTGAAATTGTGGACTCTGATAAACTGGTGGTTGAGCTGTCTCGACAATAATACCAGTTGCAACTGAACTCCATGATGCCGATTGTGGTGAAGTATTATTTAATGTGCTAGACGTTGAAACTAATAAATTATTTGTTGTTGTGGAATTACTGTTATTTATATTAATATTTGCTGATGGAGTTGTTTGATTTAATAAAACTTGTCCAAGCTCAGATGTTATTTGCTGTTGTGGTACAACTAATTGCTGTTGTTGTTGTTGAATTGGTTGAGTAGCAGCAACTGTTGTCTGAATTGCTGTTGTTGTTGTTGTGGTTTTAATTCCTTGTTGTGCAGCAATTATATTATTACCAGCTGCTGATTGAACTGTAACTACTGTTAATGTTGGTGTTACTGTTTGTGTTGTATTTGTTATATCAGAACCTCCCCACGTACCTTGTTGATCTAATGGTATTGTTGTTTCAGCTTTCAAAGAAGGAAGATTTGCTGGTGGCCGACGGGCCGAAGGGACTTTGCCCAAACTTTGCATGCCATGCTTACGAGGTACTGCGTTCTTTTGTGTAGAAGGTTCAAGAGATTCGCCCTAAAAAAAAAAAAAAATAAATTAATTTTTTATATTTTTAATTATGAAAAGATTTAAAGGTACTCACACGACTGCTTCTGTAAAGACTATTTATATCTAATGCTGAAAATTTGGGTTTTGCGTGTCGCTCCCCCCTACTTCCCCCCAGTGTGCTCATACTGCCAGGAAATCCTCATCAGCAAAAAATGCACCCGCTTAACGAGACTTGGAACACAAACACCTGTAGACTATTTATTTTATTTTTGTTTAAAGTTAAAGTTGATTTTTTTTTTTTTGTTTAAATTATTTTGAAAACGACAATTAATTTAATTATTTTTTTTTTTTTTAAGTTACTCTTTTCTAGGTAAAAATAATAATTGAAGAATAAAACTTATTTATTTTGTCGGGTTGAATTGTTTTAAAAAAAACTGTTCCCCCGACGAAGAATGATGAAAATTTGATTTCACCTTCTTCGTCGTCGTCGTTTTCGTCTTATTCTGATTTTTCAGTTTTCTTACCAATTAGATAAAAAAATAGTTAACTTGAATTTCTAATTAGTTCTTTTCAGTTTCTATTATTTTTTTTCTTGTTTCTTCTTTTATTAATTTAATTAGATACTAGATGAAAGATTTTTCTTTAAAAAATAAAATAAATGTAAATCTTCCTTAAAGTATAGTTTTTTTTAAATTCTCTTTTTGTTTAAAAAAAATTTCGTCACTTTTTTTGTATTCCTCTTGTATTTTTTAAAAAAAATTATATAAAACGAGTGGAGAAACTGCTTCTGAAATTAAAAGAAAAAAAAGAAAAATTAATTTTTATTAAAAAACTGTGACTAAACTCTAGGTAATCAAACCGGAATCGGAACCCGAAAATCGAAAATCGAACCATTTCGATTTTCGCCAATTTTTGCTGAAGAAATAAAGAATATAAGGCTTATAGTTATAAAGTTGAGCTATCTATGACCCCAAAATTCTAACGTTGTCCCCCTGGTGTTGAGTAACGCCAGGAAAATGGATAACTTTCAAAAGGCTAGAGCCTTAATTTTTTCGGCACAAATTAGCACAAAGCGAACCCTAAATTTTGAGTTATATATGACCCCAAAATTCAAAAATTTCCGTGGTGTTACTTGCGTACGAAAAAAGTTTGATTCCCTACAAGAAATCAAAAAAAAAATTGTTTATGTAACATAAAATCGATACTAGAAAAACCAACTCAGCATCCAAAAGTCTATAAAATAATTTTTATTTTTTTTTGCATTTATTTAGATTTTTTTTCTTCTTTATTGTTCAATGAAGCTCAGTTGTTATAACAACGACCACAACAGAATGAATATAATTATATAGTCAAAAGAATGTTTTACAAAAAAATAAATGAGATAAATTCCAGTTATTTTTCAATTTTACAGATCTATATTTTATAGATATTTTCAAATTTAACTCAAAGTAATTGATTTTTGTTTTGTTTCAACTGATAACATTTGACTTTTTGTTAAAATTTAGAAAATGAAAATAGAAATTTAATTATAGATTTTTGATTTTTGTTTGAGTGAACGAGAAGGTATGTTTAAAGCCCAAAGGGCAGTAGAAAATTGCGCTAAAAAATAAATTTCGTTGAAGAATTCACAACCAACAAAAAAATGAACTGTATTCAAACTACAGTTAGAACAAATTAAATAAAACTGTGCCACGTAAATTCTATGCAATTTCCATTAAAATTTCTTTAATGAGGTTTTACTTTGCGCTGATGTGGTTTATGTTTTAATCAAAAATTTTCAGGAAATTGATTGGTGATAATTGAAAATGTACTATTTTTGGCAATGAGTGATTTGGCAAATATTTTGAATTTCGTTCATCATTTTGTGAAGTGAAAACTAATTGTAAACAAATTAGTTAGAAGACAAAAATTTTTTGTCTTGTGGGTGATTTTTTTTTCTTTTTTAAATTGAGCTGAGACAAGTTTGTGTCTGTATTTGAATTTTTTTTTTTTTTTTTATTTGCGCATGGGCAGTTTAATTCCCGGTCAAGAAAATATAAACAAAATGAATTTATTTCAATAGGATAAAGAATAAGATCACAGATTCTGCAATCAGATTTAAAAAAATTGGACATCAGAGGATGATCAGAAAATCTGGTATTTGTTGATTAGGAAAAAGAGTGAGGTAAAACTTAAGATTTTTATGTTAAAATGTTTCTATTTCAAAGACAAAATAAAAAATTGATTAAATCAAGGTTTAAATTTAATTACAAAATCAATAAAAATTGTATTTTGTTTTTGTCTGATCTCAAGAAACCTTAAGGTTGTTGCACATACCAATCGGCAAATAATCCAAAATTAAAAAAAAATAATTTAAAAATGTTTTATAGTTCATTGACCCTAAACCAAGGTCATGGTTTTTTATCTACATATACAGAAAAGTGTATATACAAAAAAAAAAACGACAGACAATATTTTAAAATTATCTTAAGAAAACTTCAATGAACTTCTTTTATTTTATTTACACTGATTAACACATTATTTTTGCAGGTTGGGAAATTATAACAAAAATTTTTTTTTTTTTGTGGTTATCGAGGTTAACCAGTCTCGAACTGAGACTCGCAATCAATCACACGACGAGGGAATTTTCCCAAAAAAGAAAATATTAAACAATTTCCTACTGTAATTGTATTTTGTTATATAATTACTTTTTAGCTTAGACGTAATTGCAATTTTGGTTACAAAACAAATTTTGAAATATTTTCGATTTGAACAAACAAATTTTTAAAGGTTTTTTTTGACTATCTAAGCAAAAAAATAAAATTAATTTCACAATTTTTAAAACAATTGAATTTTTTTATTACAAATTTTTAATGTCTTATCTTTTTTATTATCAACTTAATAATTATTTAGCGATTTTTATTGATTGAAAATATTTTATTTGAAAGAAAAAATAAAGAAAGGAGAAAATTAAAAAAAAAAAAAAATGACATCTATTTTTTTTTTGACAGCCGAAAATGATGATTTCCGCCCAACTTAAAATTTTTCCAAATAATAAAATTAGGTTTTTTTATTTTAAAATTGCATTAATAAATCCTCAATTAATTAACTGACCTTGAATTGAGGGCCAAATTAAAATAAAATAATAAAATCCAAAGGAAAAAGATTTTTTTTTTGTTGAAAGAAAAAAAAAACTTTAAAAACCCAAAACTTAAAACACAAATTTAAAATCAAATTAATCACAAATAGCACTCACAATTTTTTATGCTTTTATTTGATAGAAAAAAACACTTTTCACCAGTTTTCTTTTAATTAGATTTTAAATAAATTTATTTTACAAAAAAAATTTGACAAAACAAAGACAAATTCAGCGGCGTCAGAAAAAAAATTGAAACTTTCATCCCCGTTATATCATAAATATTATTATGAATACATCACAAATTACAACTCACCTTGATTCAATATTAAGATTAGAGACTTGTGAATCAAATTAACACAATTAATTATTTATTTTTGGCCGGATGATAAGGGATTTTACTTAATTTGCGGATTTGAATCTTACGTTTTCAGAGAAATAAAAATGTCGGACTTTTGTGACGTCACTACGACGCGCTATTGTGGTGACATCTATTGAATATTTTTTTAAACTATTTATTATTATTGTAAATTTTATAGTAGTTTTTGCGCGCAAAAATTTAAAATTGTTAAAAAATTATAAAAATTATTACATTTTACGTTAACCTCTTTTGCCTCATGGAACTAATTTTTGCACTTAAAAGTNTTTATTACATTTTACGTTAACCTCTTTTGAGCCCTTTGAAGTTTATGAAGATTTTGAAGCCTCATGGAACTAATTTTTGCACTTAAAAGTGTGTTCTTTTCAGCATTATTTAAAATACCTTTTTGAGCCATCGCAGCCCAGAGAGTAAATAAAACATACAAAACTTCAAATAAAAATAATAAATTTATTTAAGGAATATTTTTTATAATTTTAATTTCATTAACAAAATAGAACCCAATTTTTTTTTATAAAAAATAAAAGATTATCCCCAAATAATAAATGAAACCAAAAAATGGTTCGTTTTTTTTTTGTATAAAACAGAGAACCTAACAAAATAAAAAGCTTTTTCGTGCAGATTACATTTAAAATAAATAAAAAAAATAAAATAAAGATTCATAAAAAAAAATGATTTTAAGACAGCTTCCATAACAAAATTTTCTTAAAAAATACATTGAAACCTTTTCAAAAGTTTCAGATTTCTGTAATCTACTAGCGATTAGACGCTCCTCGTTAGTTAACCCGCAGTCCTTAGTCTTAAACCTTATTTGAAAGAGATAAGAGATCGAATCTCATCCAGTCGTGATTTATTCAATTTAAAAATGACCTCTCTGTGTCATTTCGAAAACGAGAAACGAATCCTTTTTTCTTTCTTATACTTTTTAATTTTTTTTTAATTTTTTTTTTTTTTTNACAGCTTCCATAACAAAATTTTCTTAAAAAATACATTGAAACCTTTTCAAAAGTTTCAGATTTCTGTAATCTACTAGCGATTAGACGCTCCTCGTTAGTTAACCCGCAGTCCTTAGTCTTAAACCTTATTTGAAAGAGATAAGAGATCGAATCTCATCCAGTCGTGATTTATTCAATTTAAAAATGACCTCTCTGTGTCATTTCGAAAACGAGAAACGAATCCTTTTTTCTTTCTTATACTTTTTAATTTGTTTTTAATTTTTTTTTTTTTTTTACTTCGAAATATTTGTGTTGTTGTTTTCATATATTTTTTTGTTTGTTGATTTTCCTGTTGTTGAANTTTTGTGTTGTTGTTTTCATATTTTTTTTTGTTTGTTGATTTTCCTGTTGTTGAAATTTATAGATTTTTTCTTGTTTTCATGAAACCACGACCAAATATTTTCATCGTCATCGAATTTGCCATCAGTAGGGTTGTGAATATTGATTTGTGTGTGGTAAACCAAATACCATTTTGTCAGCTCCCTGACTCTGAAAAAAAAAAAAAAATAAATCCTCGAAAAATCGGTTTAAAGTCGAGAACTCACCTGATAATTAGAATCTTGCGATAAAATTCCATCCATTTGTGATTGATACTCTCCCATATAATCTTGTGACAAATCTGGATGCTGTGACAAACTAAAACCAGGTTGACTCATATTTTGGGACATACCCTGTGTCAGTGGACTACCCTGACTAGCACCACGTGATCTACTTCCAACTTTTGTTGGAACGATTTTTCTTCTACCCTGTTTTGCAGCTGCCTGTACCGCCTGCTGATGCTGATTATAAAATCTCGGTGGAATATTACTCATATTCATAAACATTCCAACTGGAACTGGCATATTATTCATTGTAGCCTGTGCTCTCTCCTGAGAAATATAACTGATTGAATCGTGAGTTCGAGCGTACATATCCATTGCTGGATTACGATGATTATACATTTGTATTGGCTGCTGTGTTGGCATTTGATTTGATTTTTGGAAATAATTACCAGAACCCATTGCCTCCTTTGCATCGTACATTACATTTGACATAAAATGTGTTCCAGGATTCAAATTATTTATAATTTTTTTCGGTTTAACAAATTGTATGAGGGATTCTTTTAAATTGTTAAGAGAACCTTCAACAAGAACTTTACGTTCTTTATAAAAATTTAACAAATGATTCCAAAGAGGTTGTTTTGAGAGTACCTTTGGATTACCAACAATGATAATTCCGTACTTTGCACGTGTCAATGCAACATTTAAACGTCTTGGATCGTTAAGAAAACCGATTCCTTGATGTTCATTTGAGCGAACACATGACATTATTATAATATCTTTTTCACGTCCCTGGAATGCATCAACACTTGCAATTTCAATTTCTTGATAAATTTTTGAATGCAATGAACCCTGATACTGCATATACTGTACAAGATATGCTCTTTGTCCCTCATACGGTGTTATAATTCCGATTTGTTCAGCTTTAACACCACTCTTTAAAAATCTTGTTGTAATTTTTTCAACATTTGAAGCTTCCGTACGATTTAAATACGATGTACCAGATCCGGCAATTTCTTCTTGTCCCTGAGTTACTAAAAAGAACATTGGACTATCTGGTTGTGGCCAGGGAAAATCAATTTTTAATTTACGTTCCTCAGCACAAACTCCATTTTGTAAACTTCCTTCGTAAAAGAAATTTGATGGAAATTGTGATAATTCTGGATGCATTCTGTATTGTACTTCCAAACGGAACGGTCGAATACCAAGAACAACTAATCTTTCAAATAAACTTTGACTTAAACCAGCTTTTGCAGCTTTTTTACACATAACAACTGGTCCCAATTGACAATGATCACCAACTAAAATTAATTGTTTAGCACCTAAAACTACTGGTACCATACATTCAGGTTCTGTTGATTGCATACTTTCATCAATTAAAATTGAATTAAATTTAATTCTTGATAAACGTATATCACCAGCACCAACACATGTACAACAAATAACATCAGCTGCTTCTAATAATTCACGTTCAGCTGCTTTTTTTAACATTCGATAACGTTTTTCATCAGCTGATGATAATTCACCAGTTTCATCTTTTAATTGTTGTAACTTTGTCATTTCAATATTACTTTCCATATTTCTGATTTGATTGTGAAGAGCTAAGAAACTAACTGGAGAATCAATTGCTTCACGTGACTTTGCACAAACTCTTACAACTTTAAGATTTGTTTTATGAATTTTTTCTGTTAGTTGATCAACGGCTGTATTAGATGGAGCACAAACAAGAACTGGTCCACCATTTAAACGAACTAATTGATAGACAATTGTTGCAGATGTTACTGTTTTACCAGTTCCTAGAAGAAAAAAGTTAGAGATGGAGAATTAAAATTAAAAAAAAAAAAAATAACATACCTGGTGGTCCTTGAATCAAACTCAATGGACGTTGAATAGCATGCTTAACAGCATAAACTTGTGAACGATTTAAATCTGGTAGATTAGGTGCACTAAAATGTTTTGGTAGATTATTACATCTAAAAGTAACTTCATCTGTTCCATCATGTGAACCGTGACCAAGAAGTCTTGAATAAATATAATTCGAAACTGAATTATCGTCCAAAGCAAATTTTTTTAATGCTTTTTGCATTCGATCAAATGAAGTTCCCTTCCAGATAAAATCAACTGCACAATTTGTTGTTATCTCAGTTGGTGGCTGTTGACTAACTTTTAATTCCAATCCAACATCATCACCGTAATTATCTGGTAATTTAATAACATGACCAATTCCCGACCAGGATTTATGAACATCACCAGCATATCTCAATTTTAATTCATCACCGTGCATCAATTTCATATCACTATCAGTTTTAGCTAATGTAAAATAAGCTATAATTTTTTTATTCAAACCAACATCCCAACGAACTTCAATACTTTCTTGAGTTTGTGATTCTTTTAATCTTTTATCATAGTCTGCTTCCAATTTAACTAATGGACCAAAAACATTCTGATACTGATATCCATCATCATATCTAAGTTGAACTTGAGCTGGTTCACGATCAATTCCAGGATTTTCTAAATCTTGAAATGTTGCTTCAACATTTTCCTTCCACAGTTCTTCTAATTTATTTATTTGTGCAGCTGAAACTTGTCTTGCACGAATTTGTTCCTGTTCAGATGGAATTTTAACCAACCATGACAAAAAACAACGATCAGCAATTAATGGTTTCCATTGTTCCTGATCCCAATTCATATCCTTTAATGAATTTTGTGCAGCACAAGGTTGACGGCACAATAAAACAACAACTGAATCAGCTTTTGCTGGAATAAATCCAAGAACGAAAACATTTCTTACTCCGCAACTGTAGCACTCCAAAATTGTTTCACCCAGTGGTCCATCATTGTGCAATGTNACACTCCAAAATGGTTTCACCCAGTGGTCCATCATTGTGCAATGTACATTCACGATGTTTTGCTCGTACTAAATGATTGACAATATGAGAACCGGATGTACTTCCTCTTCCATTACAAAACCATTTTTTACAAACATTGCACATAACAACAGTACTCGGATCATGAATTCCACAGTACTTACAAGCATGTGGAGGAAGCTCTTGATTTCCAATAATTCCATCATCTTCTTCTTCTTCAAATTGTAATTCAGCTATTCCTCCAGTTATTGCTGATACTTTTGGGTTTAAATCAAGTCTTTTACCAAATCCATTTAACTACAATAAAAAAAAAANTCTTCTTCTTCTTCAAATTGTAATTCAGCTATTCCTCCAGTTATTGCTGATACTTTTGGGTTTAAATCAAGTCTTTTACCAAATCCATTTA
>JXPK01006082.1:0-20098 GCA_001014425.1 Trichoceridae sp. BV-2014
CTTTTTTAAGTACTCAAAGCTCACAGGGGCAACCTAAATGAGTCAGATGTCAAAAGGAGTGTCCAATAAAACAGCCAGAGCATTTTTAAGGGTTTTGTAGGCTCTAAAGTCCTAAAATGAATTTATAAACGCATCCAAAACAGTTTTTAGGATTTTTTCATAAAAAAATAAAGAAAAAAAATTAAGAAAAGGTACTTACGAACCTATCTAATGAGATTTAATGAGTAAAGGTGTCGTGTCTAATTAAACAGACCTTTACAACCCTAACAAAGCCTAATGACATTAGGGGATCAATTTTGTGGGTTTATTAGCCTTTACAGCCTTAAAAACAATTTATGAAAAAAATAAAAAAATGCATAAAAAATCTTTTTTAAGTACTCAAAGCTCACAGGGGCAACCTAAATGAGTCAGATGTCAAAAGGAGTGTCCAATAAAACAGCCAGAGCATTTTTAAGGGTTTTGTAGGCTCTAAAGTCCTAAAATGAATTTATAAACGCATCCAAAACAGTTTTTAGGATTTTTTCATAAAAAAATAAAGAAAAAAAATTAAGAAAAGGTACTTACGAACCTATCTAATGAGATTTAATGAGTAAAGGTGTCGTGTCTAATTAAACAGACCTTTACAACCCTAACAAAGCCTAATGACATTAGGGGATCAATTTTGTGGGTTTATTAGCCTTTACAGCCTTAAAAACAATTTATGAAAAAAATAAAAAAATGCATAAAAAATCTTTTTTAAGTACTCAAAGCTCACATGGGCACCCTAATGAGCTTAAAAAAGACATAGGTTATAAAAGACTGTTAAATTAACAGTTCTTGCCATTTAAAGGCTTTAAGCCATTTAAAACAATCCAAAAGAATCTAAAAACCAGTAAAAATGCATAAAAAATCTTTTTTAAGTACTCAAAGCTCACAGGGGCAACCTAAATGAGTCAGATGTCAAAAGGAGTGTCCAATAAAACAGCCAGAGCATTTTTAAGGGTTTTGTAGGCTCTAAAGTCCTAAAATGAATTTATAAACGCATCCAAAACAGTTTTTAGGATTTTTTCATAAAAAAATAAAGAAAAAAAATTAAGAAAAGGTACTTACGAACCTATCTAATGAGATTTAATGAGTAAAGGTGTCGTGTCTAATTAAACAGACCTTTACAACCCTAACAAAGCCTAATGACATTAGGGGATCAATTTTGTGGGTTTATTAGCCTTTACAGCCTTAAAAACAATTTATGAAAAAAATAAAAAAATGCATAAAAAATCTTTTTTAAGTACTCAAAGCTCACAGGGGCACCCTAATGAGCTTAAAAAAGACATAGGTTATAAAAGACTGTTAAGTTAACAGTTCTTGCCATTTAAAGGCTTTAAGCCATTTAAAACAACCCAAAAGAATCTAAAAACCAGTTTTTTAAGACAAAAAATCCTTCAAACAAAAAATAATTAAATTAAATATTTTTTTTTTGGATCAAACAAACCATATCTTTTACACATTAAACACTCAAAGTAAAATTTATAAGAGCCTTTTATATAAAGTCAGTACACAGAGAGAGTACAAACAATACCAACAACAACAACAAACGTATTCTATACCCATTTGGTTGTATATAGAAAATAATCTGAATGCAAATTAGCCAAAATGTCACCAGAACACAATCGTTAACTAACCGAAACCCTAAAAACCCCCCAACCATCTATGGATCAAAATTTTAGTTAGGTCTCAAAAGAGATTTTCCCTAAAAGCAACACAGATTTTCCTTTTCCACCTTTTTCTCGTTTTTTGATACAATTAAGCAATGATGAGTTTCAGCTTCTGTTTTATTTTAATTCCCTCTCGACAATTTTACAATTTTGATGTGAATGTAACTCTCGGTCGTATATTATTTTTATTTTTTGTGTTTTTATTAAAATTCCCCTGACGAATATTCATAAATTTTTGGTTGAAATATAAACTTTTGTGGTTGCGGGGTGTTGGAAGGTGGGAGGGGGCTGTAGAGAGTTGGTAAATTTTGATAATAAAGATTATGTGGAAGATAATGGGGGGGAGGGGGGGTGGGGTCTTTGATCTTTTTTTTAATATTTTTCGCTACCTAAAAACCGTTCCAATTTACCTATGGTGCTTTTATTTGTTTTTAGAGCTGTAAAGACCATTAAAACGTTATTAGAAAGTCGTTGTGATCCCTTAACTTATATTTGCTCATAAGAGTGACCCGTAAGCCTTAAAAAAACTAAGAAAACGGTTTTCGAGATGATTTTTTATTGGTTTTCAGGGCTGCAGAGCCAATTAAACGCTTTTCATTGAAAGACACATTGCATTGGCGTTGACTTTGTATCTCATAAGAAAAAATTGGCAATAAATCGGAATACAAAAATAAATTTGCACTAATGCTAATGCGCTCATAATAAATTTTACTATCATAAATAAATCGAATAAAAAAAAATTATTTATATTTTATTATTTTGAGTGTACGTTAAAAAATAAATATGCTTACAGCGTTATACAAAATCACGTTTAAAACATTACAAAAAAAACAACAACAACAACAAAAATTATCAGGAAGTGGCTTTTTGTTCTTTTTTGTTATAATTCCATTTAATTCCCTGATTTGTGTCAAACAAAAAAATAAAAAATAAAAAAAATTTTGTCTAATCTTAAGTTTCATGATGAAGTGTGAGATACTATGGGATTTTTTTTTATTAAAATTTTACTGGAAGTAAAGAATCGATTTTTGGCATCAATCACTTTTTTAGCAAAGACATGAACCCAAACAGCTTGCTCTGAAGTCAACCATTCAGTCACACCACTTGTTTGATAAATGTGTGAAAAAAAAAAAAAACTACAATTTTTTTAACCCTCTTTGGGGTGGTCACAACCCATATAAAAACCAGTATTTAAAATGCACGTGACTTTCATGGTAATTAAAAAAAAAAAAAATCTAATTTAAAATAAAAAAAAAAAACTCTGGGGTCTGGGTTTTTAGTTGTTAGATTTTTTTTGTTGTTGTTGTTGTTGTAAATAAAGTGAATAGAGTAGTCAGTAGTATATAAAGTCTATTGAAAGAGATCGTGCACTGTGACGAAAGTGGCTAAGTTTCCGGTCAACGAGACAGGTGATTTACCTATAAATTTCATAAAAAAAAGTCTCTCAGTCTTTTTTTAGAGTTGGATTTTTTTTTTTTTTTTAAAAACTGTGATTTTTTTTTGTTTTTTATGAAAACTGAAACAGGTGAATTTCATTATGGAACTAATTTTAAAATCCTTTGCTATTGCGTCTTAAAAATTGACTCATTTACGTTTATTAGGGTAATCCGTAAGTCGTTCTTTTGTTTATAAATGTTTTAAGGGCATTTATGCATTTTTTTACTTTTTTTTTTAATAAAAATCCAAGAAAATTGTTTTTAAGGCTGTAAAGGCTTTTTTAAGCTTATTAGGTTGCTTTGTAGGCTGCAAAGTACTTAACGAAGACTTTTTTAAAAAATTTCTAGTAGTCTATGGACATTTGTTTTTTTTAAGCTCATTAGGGGACCTGAAAGTAGTTAATAAATAATTTTTAAAATTTTTTTAAATAAAATATTCAGGAAAAATGTTTTGGAAACCCACAAAATTATTAACAGGGGCTTAAAACAATTCCTAAAGCATATGGAAATAATTTTAGAGCTAAAAATAGTCTCTAAGACTTTTCCTGACCCAATTAAATGGGTCAAAGCCAGAAATCAATCCAGTCAGCTGGTAAATCAAAAAAAAAACTCATAGATCACAAGAATTACGCGATCGAACGATATATCGAAAAGTACGACAATAAAAACGACGATTACTCTCTCGTGTATTAGAAACGAAAAAAATTAAGTTACATTCCAACAGTGAATAAAAAAATTAAAAAAATATATATAATTCAACAGGTGTGCTCGGTTGCTTGTTGATCGGGCGGATCTACCTTTATTTGTTTTTTTTTTATCCAATCCTAACATAAAAAGGTGGAGCCAAGCCACTAAGTTTTGTTTTTTTAATAAATATAAAAAAATATTTAATTATTTTATTTTTTTAATTGTTTTATAAATAAAGTTAAAATTTAATTAAAATTTTTTTTTATTTTTTTTTTTGACTTAGAAAGAGATAGAAGTTGCTCTCCACCCCCCCACTCCACATACTTTTAATTTATAAAAAAATGTTTATTCAAGAGTTGGGCCGTCCGAGCGTATCGCCGTGGTTCAACTATCTTAAGTTAAGGTAAAACAGTTTTGCTCGAGATCTCACCGTCTCCGGATCGGTGATCGTGCATTTTTTATTTTTTTTTTTTTTTTGTTTGTAGTTGTGTTTATTTTTTTTAATTATTTAACTTTTGTGTAGTTCAAAAATATTTGAAAAAAAATTGTTTTAAACGGAAAAAAGTGAAGAGTGATTAGTGATCTTTAAACAAAAAAAAAAAAAGTGAAAATTAGTGAAACAATAAAAAAAAAGGATTTAATTAAGAACAAAAAAAAAAAAACTCAAGAAAACAATAAAAATCAGGTACGATCGAACGAAAGACTTGATCTAAGCGAGGAACCTTTTTTTTTTATTTTTATTTAATCGAATTTAAAAGATTTAACGATCGTCAGACCGATCAATTAAAGATTTGGCGAATTTCTTAATAAGATTTCTTAATAAGATCGTTAAATTAAATAAAAAAAAATCTCTGGGTGGTTTATCTTTAAAGAAATCCTCATTATTGTGAAATAATAATAAAAAAACTTTGGCCACACTTGAGACTTCTTAATTAAACCACACAGGATTTTATTCGATTTTTTTTGGTAAATTAATTTTAAAAAATTATAAAAAAAAAACAAAAAAAGACCTTCAGACTTTTTATCAAGGCTATGTGGGAAATTATAATAATTTTGTTGCTACCGAGTACAAAAATAGTGAAATCTTATCAGTTAAATTTGCATAAATAAAAATTTAATTTTTTTTTTTGTAAAAATAAACAAAAGCCTTGTCCACTTCCGGTTTGTTGTTGGCTATTCATTTTAAAATTTTTGTGGCTAAAAGAGCCTCCAAAACAATTCTTTTCGGATCACACTAATGAGCTAAGATGAGTCAGGTGATCAGCTTAAAATGGTTTGCAATAAAAACTAACAAAAAAAGATTTTTTTTTTGGATTTTAAAAATAAAGCCTTGTCAACTTCCGGTTAGTTGTTGGCTAATTTCCCAATTAACGGTTTAATTAAGGTTAAGGATATAACAACAAAAAAAATAAATGATTTTAATCAATAAAAAAGTCATTGATTTCACTTTTAAACGGTTCAAGAACAAAAAATTAAAAAAAATAAAAATAAAAAGAGATTTTCTTTTAACCTTCGCGATAAGTCTAGTGAAAAGACGTCCTGTGACTTGTAAGTCCTTCCCCAAGTTAATTAAAATAAAATTAAAATTAATACTCACGATTTATTCCTGTTATTACGGTTATTAACGGTTATTCAATTTTTATCAATGGCTATCAATTTTTTATCAATGGTTATTTATCGGTTTTCAATGATTATCAATGGCAACACTGCAAATAGTATCCAATCACCCTAAGTCGGTGTTCATTCCAACTTTTATTGTCCAGTTGTTAATTATTCAGTGTCCAATCACCAAGTGTTAAATCCAATTTGTTTTTATTCCGGTTCATCGATGTCCATTCCAAATTGTTAAATCCAGTGTTTTCCAATTCACAAATACCATCACTGCTGAAACATATCAATAAAGAGTGACTCCAACGATGTTCAAAGATGTCCATACTGTTAACTAATGAATGGCAACAGTGTAAACCCATTCGATGTCCATTTTATTTGTTTCATGTAAATAAAAAAAAATAAAATAATAAAAGATAACGGGAAAATAATTAACATTTTACTTTTCTATGAAAAAACGCACTTTTACGCACTGTCTTTAAAATTAATAAAAACGCGTCTTTTGCGGTCTTTTTGAGGTTTTAGAGTTTCTAATAAGAACTACCCCTAAAGAAAAAAAAACCAAATGTTAATCCGTAAACAAAAGAAATATAAATAGTGTTAAGAACACCCTCGAGAACACCAGAAGCTAAGGCTTCCGTTAAAAGTTGAAATAAATAAAAAAAAAATCTACCTGTTAACCTCTCAACAAATTTTATTTATTTCCTTAATGGAACAGATAGTAATTTGTATTTTTTTATAGACAGTTAAAGGTAGCACGTGCCCTTATTTTCAAAAAAAATATATATCATTTCTTCCGATCAGTTAAACAACAGCAGTTTAATTTGTCTTCAACCCCTGGACTAAAAAACAAAACATCTTAGAAAATATAACGAATTCTTTTTGTTGTTGTACTGGTTATTGACTTGTAACGTTAATACCATATGACGTTTTTTTTTTGTTTATGAATTAATTAATTTTTTTTATTTTAATTTTAATTTTTTATGCGTTGAATAAATTTAAAAATAAAAAAGACAAAATTATTTTAAAGGGCTACAGAGAGATAAAATTATCTCTGTGCTATGATCAGCATGGAAGTACAGTCATCAGTGCATATACAGCACTTAAATCATAGTCATGGATTATCATCAATACAGTCACAGCATCAGTCAGGATTAATGCATCAGCATCAATTGGTACAAGATGAGAAACCACCAAAAAGTAAGTAAACAGGCTAAGACCGTCTTTAAAATTTTAGGAAAACTTAAATTCGAAGTATTTTGAGCTACTGGTGGCATAAAGCGGACTAAGACTGTTTTTAAAGGTCTATAGTGAGCCCTAGTACTATCTCGGAATCTATTCTGGCATTTAATCCAACTTAACGAAAACTTAGATAAAACCTAGAAAATGTTAATTTTGCTCTTATTAACGGTAAAGTTTGCTATACGCTCTCATCATCTTGTTTTTTTTTCTTCTTTTCTTATAAGAATTTCTCTCTGCGAGGTAACACGAGAAAATCACAGCTGTTTAAACGATATTACAATGAATCCGCGCAACTATGTTTTATAAACCCATTTAAAAAAATAAAAAATAAATGCGCGAAGTACCTGTTAAAAAGGAACACGAGGAAAAAAATTGTTTATTATTTCATCGCACTGTTAAATATATGCACCAGGGGAAAAAAAATACAAAAAAAGGATTTCGGCAATCATTTGATCTGCTATTAATACAATTTTATAAATAATTTCTCGCAGTTTTGTTTTTTTTTTTCATTTTTTTAATACCACAAAACTGATGTGTGGGTGTTTTGTTGCGATTTTTTTATCTCTCAGGTCGTATGGCTTGCTTTTCTGTGTTATATAGACACCGAGAGTAATAAAAAAAAAATTATAAGCGCGCATAAAAAACAACAACAACAAACGTCCTATCTTTTTGTAATGTATTTAATTTTTTTTTTAATGTTTTTTTTGCCGCTTTTTTAGTTTTACGAACTGAACTGCATAAGAAAATGAAGGGAAATACATAAATTATTTTTTTTTAATGTTCTGTAAGTGCTTATTTCTATTTTAAGATTTTAGATAAAAAATTTTCTTATTACAGTTTGGAATTAAGAAAATTATTGAATCATAATTTGTAGTTCAAATCGATTTTTAGGTTCTATAAAGGACAACACCACGGCCTCACAATTTTCCCTTTTGTAATGGTCCAGGGGTTCACACGACAACGCTTAAGAATAATTAAAAAAAATGAAATAAATAATTTAATTAATAAAAAAAATTTTTTTCAGCTTAAAATTTTCTTTTTTAAAAAAAAATAATTTCGATATTAAAGTCTTAAAGATTTTTCTGTTTTTTATCTTTCAGAAGAAAGTCACAGCTCACAGGGTAGCATCTCAGGAGATGGTAAGTCAAAAACTTAAAAAATTTCTCATAAAAAAATTAAAATTCTTTCAACGCGTGCGCTACTAGTCTCCCATAAGTCGTTAAGATCTTATATAAGAAAAATTCCTCCAATTGATACTAAATCATAAAAATTTTGTAATCGATGATAGAAAAAACGTGATTCAAAATATTTTTTATTCTTGTTTATATAAACAACGAAAAAAATATAAAAAAATTAATGAAAATGAAAAGATTTAAACAATGAACTAGACAATTGTTTTTTTTTATTCTTGAGAACGACCTTGAATGATGGGAAAAATTCTCAAACAACCTGTCAAGTGCCATGGACTTCTTTAAACAAAAAAAAAATAAAAAATTATAAAAAATACAAAATAAAAAAAAAAGAATTTATAAGCTCTGATTGTGTTATGAGGCCATGGGCAGGAATTATAATATTTTTATTATTTTCTGTTTTGCAAAAAATAAAATATACATAAAAGCGTTCCTTGAAGCATTTAGCCTATCAAACAGTCACGTGCGATTTTTTTTCTTCTTTAAAAAAAAAACATTTTCTTGCTTCTCGAAGAAATCGATTATATTTCTTCCTACCTTCTTAATATCATATTTTACTCTCTACTCTATAAAAAAATAAAATAAAATTTGTTGATTTTTCTCTAAAGATATTTATGCACGCTCATGAACTTAACTATGGGATAAACGGTAGCTTACGTGCCCTTAATTTTTCTGTTGGTATTTTTTTTATTTTATTTTTTATTTTTCTATAACAAAAAGTTGAGTATCTATTCTCACATCTTAAATGATATATAATTACGAGTAAAAATCATAACTTGAGGTTATTTTCATATAAGCTTTTTAAGCACGTGCTCTAAACACAATTAGCACCATAGAAAACAAAATTCTATCTCCTATCTTTAATGCATATCAGAATTCAGAAGATAAAAATGTGGTGCAGTGCACAAAAGACACAAATGCTTTAACCAGATGACAATACTTGCCAATTAATTTTTAAAATTTTTAATTTAAAGTCTCTGGGATAAGTTTGACCTGTGATGCCAATTGCAATACGACCTCACGAACGTCAGCTGGCTGAATTATTTGTTGTTGTTTTCTTTCTTATTTGATTACATCATTGATTTGGCAACTATACAAAATTACCATATCGATGGTTTTTTTTGTTATGGAGATATCTAAATTTAAAATCATTTTATCGATAATTTCAATCCACAGGCTTCTGGTTATAACAGAAAATATGTAATTTTTTTTAAATAAAAATAAAATAAAAAACTGTGAAGAGATGCAGTTAGTGTAGACGGTAGTTAAGGGCCCTTTTAAGCCCCCGTAATGCTTAATCCAGCAATAATGAAAAAGTATTGTAATCACGCTTCAAGAAACTTTCATTCAACATTTTTTTAAAAAAAATTTTATTTGATTTTGAAAAAAATGCGTTCAAAGGCTGTTACTGACAATTATCAGTTGATTTCAATCAAATGTCACTAAGACAGTCTAATTAAACATTTTCAAAAGACTTCTGGGTGCAGAGAGCTTTTTTTTTTGCACTGGAAGTCCCAGAGTCGGAAAATCCTTCCCCCATGTCATCAAAATTTCTCATTTAAATAAAATGACAAAAAAAAAGAAAACAAAAGAGGGGAGAATTACGCGGTTAGGGGATGTATGTCATTTTTTCTTTTATATACCAAAGATTGATGAAACAAATTAGGAGATGGATCGATTTATTTTTAATTATAAATTTTTTTTTCTTATAAACCGTCCATGGCCTATAAATATACACAAATCAAAAAAAAAAAAAATCAATAAACCACGAACCGCATTTAGAGTCAACATAATTTCATTTAAGACAATTTTTTTGTAAAATTCTCACAACAAGATTTGTCGAGTCAGAAATAAAAAAAAAACTTATTATTGGAAACAGAACAAAAAAAAAAAACGTAAAATAAAATCCTACACGTAAATCGGTTTTTTTATTTCTCTCAATTCACATTTGGTTTTTATGTGGTTTAATTTTTTATTTTTTGGTCAAAAAATCTTACATTGCGACGTGAGAAAATTATATACTTCCGTTTGTCAAAAAAAAAAACTAAGAAAAAAAAACGACAGTGATGCAAGGCCTCAAAAAGAAACAATTCTCAATTTACCCCCAAAAAAAAAAAGTGAGTACAGACATTAGGGCATAAGAAAGTATAATTCACTAGCTTTAATTGATAATTGCTAAGTTTAATTGCAAATCGCTAAGTTTTAAGCGAATTTTGCTAAGTTATTTGCGAAAATCGTTAATTTAAATCGAGAATAAATTGTAAAAACAGTGAACCGTAATTAGTCTTAAGAATATTTGAGGGTGTGAAAGCCTACTGCACGCTTAAAACCTGTAAGATTTTGTATTTTCGTTCTCTGCCTTGCACCACTTGTTTTTATTTAACTTCAATTATTAAAAAATAAAAATAATATATTTATTTACATGGTTAAGTATGAGAATTATTTTAATATCCGTTGTAACTCTGGCAGACTAGTAGTCTGCGCCTTTAAAAAAAACCAAAAGAAAAAAAAAGTATTGTTTTGTGTGGGAAAAAAGTTATTTTTAATGTTTCAGATTTTTTTCTTCTTCTTCTTCCTCTTCTTAGTTCTTATACTTTAATTTTCCTTTCATCAGATATAGAATTCTTTAATGGAGTATTTTATTTAATTGTAACTATGTTTATAGGTTATTTAATCCCTTTTTTTCATTTTTTTTAAACAAAACGAAGAAGAAGATTAATAAAAAAAAAAACACTGATTTATTTATTGATTAATTTGACATATCGATCGATCGTGCAATACTGTGGGTGGAGTGATGTTATAAATTTTTTTTTTTAAAACCCAACAACCAACTATTAAATAATATCTGTAACGTTACGTGGGCGATCCATCCGCATATTCCTTATAATTTATTTACTTTACTATCTTTTCCCCGTTCCCTGAGCGCTCACATTGATAAAAACATATAATTAATTAATAAAAACAATTTTCTTATCATAATTTTCCAGGGCCGTAATTAAGGGTAACCACACAATTTTTAGACGCCTAGTTACGGTCCTGATCGATTATTTTTCAACCGCACGTCACCTCGTATCCTCGAAAAACATATTTTCTTCCATAAAGTAATTTAAAAAATAAAAAATAAAAAATCCTCCCTTTTGCTTATTTTTATAATAAGAAAAAAAAAAAAACAGATTAGGTATAGAGGAGTCACGGCCCGTGAAATATGACTTTGTATTTTTATATACTTATTTTTTTATGATATATACACTCTCTAGACTCTAGTACGGATAAATTATCACACAAACAGCATACATAGCTGATGCTGATGTAATGCATAGAAGAAAATTGGAAGAAAAAAAAGAGTTGACGCGCCCATAAGTCATTTAAAAAAAGACACCCAGATTACATTGTAGCGATTAATGATTTTTACACTTCCGAAATGCATCATGTGTGGTCCTTATGGTTCCATATTTAGAGACAAGTTGATGCAAATCCATTTGAAATTTTTTTTAAAAATTTTGTTGATGTCACGGTTAAAGGTTTTGGTTTAAGTGATGCCACGTGAGTTATCCTGATAATTTTATTACATCACTATAACCAAACCTTTGACCATGACATCAATAACTCACATGACATCAGTGAAGCCGCATCACTAAAACCAAACCTTTCACCGGGACATCATTTTTTTAATTTTTTGTTTTCCTTTTCTATAATAAAGCGATGTTAGATGCATATAAATATCGCGCGAAGTAAAACATAGATTACTGAACAAAGACTAAGTATTAATGGATTTTCACCGCTTGTTTCTTAATACCTCTATTAACCTCTATCGCTCTTTGCTAATAGTTGAGAAATAATCTAATATTTTTTTTTTTGACAAAATTAAAACATCATCGCCGCAACCACCCAACTCGTCATGAATTAATTGTTGTTGTTGTTCTTATCTATTTAGTTGTTTTGTTTATTATTTAAACAACGTAAATAATTAGTATCCAATGCTCTGATGACGTATATACAGGGTGATCCCAAAAATTAAAAACAAAAACTAAAAAAAACGAATTTTTACGAAAAAAAAATTTAAAAAATTTAAAAAAAAATCGTCACTTTGTGTTTGTTTGTGTGTTAGGCTACCGACATAGAACTGATAAGAGCGCGCGCTAATTGAAAGCTTTTATTTGGTTGTAAATTTGATCTGTAACTGGTTAATGGTTTATATAGAGACTGGTAGAGAATTTTATATCTCAAAAATTTTATCTAAATTATTTTTTGATTGCGAAAAACAAATTAACTTTTAATTAATTGTTTTTTTTTATTTATTTAATTCCTGGAACAAGTTTGTGTCTTGATATAGGGTCTCAGCCCTTTAGAGTTAATTTTTACCGTGCTTTGTCTTGTTGAGTCCATTATAAGGCTTCAACGCAAATTTGTAGTCTTAAAAGACCATTTTTAGCTTTGGGATTCAGAATATTTCCGGTTCTGTGTTCTCATTTAAAGTAAAATTAATAAAAGTCAACAGAAAACAAGTTCACGTAAAAAATAAAAAACAAATAAAAAAATCCCAGACAATTCGTGAACTTCGTGAAAGGTAAATCAATTTATTAGACTACCGTATAATAAAAATC
This sequence comes from Trichoceridae sp. BV-2014, assembly GCA_001014425.1. Classification (NCBI taxonomy): domain Eukaryota; kingdom Metazoa; phylum Arthropoda; class Insecta; order Diptera; family Trichoceridae; species Trichoceridae sp. BV-2014. Next base: position 12,459 of record JXPK01006082.1, read on the forward strand.
TTCTGATTTATTGATTTTTCTTGATTTAAAAATAAAAAAAATTCAAATTGGAAATCAGGGAAACAGTAATTACATTCCCCCGCAATTCATGAATTATGTCACGTGTTCAAATTATCGGTAAAAAAGGTAATCCTCGTGAAATTGACAAAAAAATATGTAGATTATTTTTTTTTTTGTCGTGGTGGTAACTAAAGTGTGAAATTTATCATTTGATACGTCATTTGATACGTGATCTCAATTTTCCCTTCCCTGAGATCTTGTTTTGATACTTAGTCTCATAAAAATAATAAAAAAATCATTGGAATTTAATTCGATTTGTTGGTATATGATATCTCTCTGTGTGTTGTTTATTTTTACCTATTTTTACCCACCCCTGAATTTTTTTTTTGATTTTTGCAAGAAAAAAAAAAGGTACTCGGAATAAAACACTTGGACAACAATAGGTAGTCAACCATTCTATTCAATGAATTTTTCTTTTTAAACCTATTATATTTTCATACCTAATAAACACAGTACACCCGACCGAGGGAATCCATGTCAAATAATTTAAATCCCATTTAAAAACTATTACCTAAGATTTTTGTTTTTTTTTTGATTGTTTGTTTACATAAAAACTATTCACTCTCTCTCTTTCTCTCAATTTTTTGTTTGTTTGTTTAAATAAAAACTCGATACTATTTTCTTGAGGGTTTTGCTTTTTCAAGGGTTCTTTTATTAGGTAGATTTATGAATTAACAGTTGTGTTGTGTAGAAGCTTCATTAATTTATGATCCGGTTCTTGTAAGTCCTTCCCCAGGTTAATTAATTCCCCAAGTTAATTCCCCAAGTTAATTAAAATAAAATTAAAATTAATACTCACGATTTATTCCTGTTATTACGGTTATCAACGGTTATTCAATTTTTATCAATGGCTATCAATTTTTTATCAATGGTTATTTATCGGTTTTCAATGATTATCAATGGCAACACTGCAAAAAGTATCAATCACCCTAAGTCGGTGTTCATTCCAACTTTTAATGTCCAGTTGTTAATTTTCCAGTGTCAATCCAATTGTTATGATTCCAGTGTTAAATCCGGTGACAATCAATTGTTTATTCCCTGTATCCAGCATGGCATTGCAACACTGCAAACATATCAATAAAAAATTATTCCAACGATGTACAACGGTGTCTATTTTTATTTATTTCTTTCTTAAATTTGGGTATTATTGTATATAAGAAAAAGAATAAGATTCTCAAGAAGTCAACAATTGAACAGGTGCAAGTCACAGTTCAGCTCGAGCTAAGTCTTATTGTCTACTCCTGGAAAGTGCTTTAAATGTCAAGATGTTTATTTTTTTTTTAAATCAATAAATCGTACAAGTAATTATTAAATAGAATTACCACGTGATACTGGATATCATCAAACAACAAAACAAGGTGTGGAGATTGTAATAAGAAACCCTATATATTTTTTTTTTATGGGTTTTGATTTCTATTTTTTTGTATAATTTTTGCGAGAACAGCAATAACTTAATTTTCTCATGTAAAAAAAAAACGGAAGGAGTTTGTGGTCGGGACAAAATCCTTGATGAGAAAAATAAAAAAAAATCATATCAAAAACCGCAAAATGTTCAATTGCGGTTTTTTTTTTAATTCAATTTTAAATTTTTTTCTTCACCCTTCTCTGGTTGCTTCTCTTTGATAAATAATTTAAAAATATAAAAAAAAAATAAATATTAAACAAACCCTTAACGTAAAATCGTATAGTGGTTTTCGCCCAGTTTTGTGAAAACAGCTCCCGCCCATATTTACCTCATGAACCAATGAGCCATCAGCAATAGGGCGTCGCGATGCTTTTATGATACAAAAATAAAAAAACAAAATAGGAAAAACCGACGACGACGACGAGGAAAATTCTTTAATGCTTTTTATGGCTCTATAACGTGGTTTCGTTACTGGAAAAACAACAACAAAAAAAAAATAAAATAGAAAAATGCATTTATTGTTTTTACTTTGAGGCTAAGAGGGAGGAGACAAAAAAAAATCTTATTTTCGGGAGATAAGATTCAAAAGAGCGAAAAACCGCACCTCGATAATAATTTTTCCATTTGGTCGACTGGACTTGCTTTTGAAACAATAACAAAATTATTTAAAAAAATAATTAAAAAAAAAAAGTTTTTCCCCTAAAAATAGATTTTTAAACCAAAATCTTCTAAAGCAACAGTCATCGTCATCGGTCGGTATAGTCATTTCGATAAAATCACTGTCTCTTCTCTTTTTTTTTATTTGTTGTAGTACCTTTTTAGTGTGACTTTTACCTTTAACGTCAGTTGTCGTAGTTTTCGTCGTCGGGATTAGATCAAAAAATAAAAATAAGAAAAAAAAAGTGATTTTTTTTTTGTGTTTAATAAATAAAAGTTAAAAAAATAAAGTGATTTGTGGAAAAATGTCTTATAATTAAGAAAAGAAAATGCAATGAAAAGTTTTAGTTAAGTGAAAAAAATTAAAAAATAAAAAAAAAATTAAAAAAAAATTATGGATCTATCAACTGCTTATCGATACAATCAAAATATGATGGAATATTACACATGTAAGGAAATTTGTATTTTCCAATTTTCCACTTTTAATTTTTCAATTGAAAATTATGAGGATTTAAAAACATATAAACAGAGACCTCAATAAATTTTCTAGAAAAAATAAATTATTTGTTGATTTTTTTTATTTGGGGTTTTTTCGGTAATCCCAAGACAAGACGAGATTAGTTTTCTTAGTCAATTAGAGGTTTAGAAGGCTTCTAGTAGCTCTCAAGGTTTTTTTCCAACCAGGCTCCACATGGGGCTAGTGACCCTTCTGGATCAAAATTTAAGTTAAAAAAGCGTTTAAAAATTTTTTTTACGCGAATTTGTGGTCGTGGAAGATCCTCTGAGTTGGGCTGTTTAAAAAGGCTTCTAATAGTTTTTTAATCAATAAAATTCGCTTGTGACCCTTCTGGACAAAAATTTAATTAAAAAAAACTCGAAATTGCGGTCGTGGAATAAAACGCGACTTTATTTTCACAAATTTGAATTTTCTCAGTGTCTATGTGACGTCAGAGGTTAGTTGAGACGCGATTTAAGTTTTAAGGGCCAAATTTCGCAAATTACTTCACTTCGGACATTTTTTCATCAGTTTTTCTGCTTTTCCAGTGGAAAACAAATATAAATTACCACTAAATCCACCAATTGGCCATAATCCGTGTTCAATTTCCTTTTATTTAACCATAAAAAAACCCTCTCAAGTAATCTCTGGGTAATCTGTTAATAATCCCCTTGTAATCCAAAATAATATAAATGTCGAGGGGGAGAACCGAGAAGTCAAATTTAATCAAAATCAAAACCAGAAGGCAATTCACAATTTGATTTGGATTAATTTTATGCAAAAAAAGAAAAAGTTTTTCTTCTTTTCTTTAAAATCATTTCTTAAGAAAACATGAGAAACAGAGACTTTTTTTTTATTTTTATTTTCCCTTTGAGAAAAGGGGATATCAAATTATTCCAATTCCAAGATGACAAGGGTATACCTGTCTTATAATGTTTTATCGGTTTTCTTGAGTTGTCTTAATCCAAGGTCTTTAGTTAAATTTCTATACAAATCACACACAAATCGAATAACAACAACAACAAAACACAAAAATATGTTGTTTTTTTTTATCCAACTTGTTGCCTATAGTTTTTTTTTTTATTTGGTTTAAATGTTTAATTCATTTTAACGGTAAAAATCATTTTCCGAAACTAATAAATTTTTAATGTTTTGTTACCGGAAAAAATATTGCATGAGCTCAGCGTTTTTTTTGCTTGTTTGTTGGTTTGGGTTGCGATTTAAACCCTATGTTTCACAAAACAGATTTTTTTTATAAAATAAAAAAATTTGGCAACACTGGATTACGGTAAATTTAATTAAATTTAAATAAAAACTTGAAATACAAAATCTGACAACCTGTATTACGGTAAAATTATTTATTTTAAATAAAAACAAACAAAAAACTTCTAAAATTTGTCTATTTTCAGTTTTCACTGGGAAATAAAAAAATTTACAATTTAAAACCTTTATGGCATAGAAATTTATTATCCCGTACACAAAAACGCATAAAAAACAACAAAAATAAAAAATGTGGAAATAAATGTTTCTATTTTCTCTGGAAAACTGGAAATACAACAAATAAAACACAATACCTTTTATGTAAACAGTTTTCATTACTTTTCACCAATGAATTTAATAAACTTTTAATAAAAACACAAAAAAATTCAAGACGAAGCACATTTTTTTATTAAACAACGCAACGCCATTTTAAAAACTAAATATTTTGACAGATCGCAATTTGTATAACAAAAACTGGTCGAATTGTTGATTGGTCGAATTTTTAAGTGGTCTAATTTTATTTTTTTTATTTTTAATTAATTAGTGACGTCATTGCCATTTTTATTTTTATGGAATATAACGTAAAACCAACAACATGCGTAAAATTGAAAGCTTGAAAGCCTAAGTTGGATAGACTGTTTTATTTTGCAGATCCTAAGGACCTTTGAAATAATTTCAGCTCATTAGGCTGGTTCGTAAGAAAGTTTACTTAATTTTTGATTTTTTTTTTTAATTTTAAAATCTAAGAAAACGCTTTTGGAAGGTCATATGACCTCATATAAACTCTAAAGACTGGTCCGTACTCGCTTTAAAAAGATAAAAATTAATCCAAGGTCATTCGTACAGTAAAACATATTTGATTAACTGATAATAAAGACATGTAAAGCTTTTTCAACCCCATATACGCACTTCATTTAATTCCACCCCTATTTTTTTTGTCCAGTGCACTTATTTTTCCATCCATATGTGATTAAGTGATTTCTTTTTTTTTTCACTGTTACTTTCATGTATTTAAGATATAATCAAATTTTCGATACCAATAAAAAGTGAAATTTAAGATAAAAATATTGAGAAGGGGAGGGGGAGGTTTCAGGATAATTCAATAATTGAGTTTAGATAAAATCAAATTATTTATTATATTAGGGTGGGTGATGCTAACCAAATGTGCAATAAAAACTTTAGGGTTAACGGCATAAATAAAATTTAATTAAAAAAAAAAATCTACGCAATTAAAAATAATTATATATAAATATAAATTTTCCTCTACTTAATTGCTGTACTTCAACACTTGTACTTTGGTGCCAAAGTAAGCAATGAGCTGATACAAATTTATGTTTAAATGCCAACACAAGCTGTTGCGTTCGCTAAAACAAAATCATTCTCATTAGTATTTTATTTCCGTGCAGGTTCGAGGTTCTAGCAAATAATATCTTAGATATTATTTGGTTCTAGGAACCATGAAATCCATCAAAAAATCAATCTCTTTCTCCTCGAACGGTAAAAAAACGCATGACATATGGAAAACAGTGTCGTTATTGTTCTTCGTATCATCAGATTTTCTTATAATTTTAATTAAAAGCTTTTTTTTTTACCTTAAATAAATTTTCATTTTCTCTCAGGTCATGGTGGAGTTAATCAATTAGGTGGAGTATTTGTTAATGGACGACCACTACCGGATGTTGTAAGACAGAGAATTGTTGAATTAGCCCATAATGGTGTTAGACCATGTGACATATCAAGACAATTGAGAGTCAGTCATGGATGTGTTTCAAAAATTTTATCAAGGTAACTAAATTTTTTTTTAAATTTGTTTTTCCCGCGTTATTTATTTAAATTCTAATTTATTTTAAAATATGTTTTGTTGCACCCTTTTTTCACTTGCTATCTAAACTCTTCTTAAAATTTTAATTAAGATGCTATATGTAACTAGTTGATATATTACATAATGGGTTTTGTTTTGTAAATTTAATTGCGGTTTTGTTGCAATGCGGCTAAAAACACTTCTTAATTGTTGATGTGTTTTAAATTGTAAATTTATGTGAACTCATCTAATTTATTTATATTTTTTTATCTATTATCCATGGATATCATTCAAAGTGGCTGTTAATGGGTAATAAAATAAATTTTTGTTTTTAATTCTTTCCTTATTGGAATTGTCGGTATGACTGACTGGAAATAATTAAAAATTAACAAAAGAAAATAAAGAAATGTGTCCCATATCCCCAGTCTTTCACTCCATCCCCCACTCTCTCCCAATGTTCTTTGGAAACAAAAAAACTTCACCTTTAAAATTTATTTCAATTTAAAATTAAAAAAAAAAAAAAAACCAAAATCAAGTGAATAAATTCCACAACCCATAATATATCCTCATTACAATTGCGTAATGGGAGTAATTTATATTCGCATGGTCAAACGAATAATAGCTATTAGTTCCTCATTTGTTTATGTGGTCTTGTTTTCTGTTAGCACATATCGGACAGGTTGATTTTTCAAATAATTTTAATTAATTTACGATTTGTTTTTTTTTTTTCAGATACTATGAGACTGGAAGTTTTAAGGCTGGTGTTATAGGTGGTTCAAAACCAAAAGTTGCAACACCACCAGTTGTTGATGCAATTGCAAATTATAAACGTGAAAATCCAACAATGTTTGCATGGGAGATTAGAGATAGACTATTAGCTGAAGGTATTTGCTCACAGGATAATGTACCAAGTGTTTCATCGATAAATAGGTAAGTTTTTCGGTGGATGAGTCATTGTTGAGTCTTAGTAAGCTATTTTAAGCCTCGAAACAATTATTTTGACCCCGTGAACTCTTTTTGAGACCATTAAATCTCTTAGCAAACACCAGAAGCTTGTAAACTCGTATAAATCAAATGAAAGTCAAAAGAGTTATTAAATTTTCCGGAATTTGACAAAAAAAAGAAAAAAAAAAACTTTTAATATACTTTGTAAAGCCCGACNTTTGACAAAAAAAAGAAAAAAAAAAACTTTTAATATACTTTGTAAAGCCCGACTCGACATACACCAAAAAAATAAAAATTATTCACCCTTAAATAAATTTAAAAATGATTATAAAAACGATCAGCTGCTGGGATGAACCAGTAGAGAGTACTTTGTGGAAAGTGGATGTATATTATATCCAAATCCCCCTTTTTGCTATTTTTTTTTTATTTTTCGAGAGGGATGTTATAGGGATGTATAACGCAATATTTTAGTTAACCCCTGCAATAGGATTTTTAGGGATATAGATGCGAAAATTTTTATATAGAAAAAAATCCATCCAATTGACATATCTCAGCGGGTATTTATTATTGTTGTATGAACAATTTTTAAATGTGTAAACACAATAGGATTTCAAGTCAATTTTTATTTTTATTTTCTATAGAAATAGAAAATGAAATAAAATAACATATTGTATAATAATATAGTAACGTCTATTTAATTTACTTGAGGTTTATTTATTTCTAGGAATTTTTGTTGCATTTAAATTGCTTTGAAGGATTTTTTTTAATTTTTTTTGTTCCCCTTGTCAAAGGTATATATGATTTAAATGACACTGGTCAAAATATAAATGTTTTAAGGGATGGTCTAGAGCTCAGGGTTGGTTAAAAAATTCTAACACCTATCGGAACTCTTCTTTAGTTTTTTGATCAGACTTACCCAAAAGAAACTAAAAAAAACTAACTGTAAATTAAAAATTTGCCAAGAAATTTTTTTTAATTTTATACAAATTTTTTAAATTTTCCCAATTAGTCATCTT
>JXPK01006675.1:0-18384 GCA_001014425.1 Trichoceridae sp. BV-2014
TTTTTTTTTAATCCAATCAAAAAAAAATTAAAACAATTAATTGGACAATACTTTTGAGTGTTGTCTAGTCGAATCTGTAAGCACAATAAAATGTTATAATTATGAACTTTTTGTTCACGGCTGTCTCACATGTGCCACATTTGGCGTTCATCCGTCAAAATTGGGTAATTAATTACTCACCGGTTGATCCGATTTTGACAATTCAGACAACGAATTTTGAAAGGGCAACTGCAGATTCAACTCGAGATTCAACTATAACTTATATTAAGGTTTATTTTAAATTATTTTTGATTAACATTTTTTTTTAAATATAATTGGTGTCTGCATAATTCTTTTTTTATATAAATAGAATAAACACAAACAAAATTGTAACATTAGATTGTATCAAAAGATTAGTTCTTTTTTGTTAACATATATATTGCTTTGCAGTTTTTGCTATATTTTATACAGTTTTTATTTTTTTTTAGTATTGCAGTTTGAAAACTATGCAGACAGTGATTTTTTTTAAGCACAAATGGTCGAATTTTTAGCAAAAAAAAAAATAAAAGAATTGAAACTACTTAAATATTTACAAAAGGCAAAATTAGAGTTGGGCAGTTCTTTTAAGTATTTTGGTACTTAAGTATCAGTTTAAGTACCTAGCAAAGTAGTTGTCGCCCACTTGTACTTAAGTACTTTAGCTAGATATTGTCCAACTCTGGGCAAAATAATAATAAAAAAAAAACGCGAATAAGATTTTTTTTCTGGTATTATACCATTCACAGTCAGATATATTATAATTAAATATGGCAACATTAGTTCATTTATTTAAATTAAATGATGTGCGCGTGTATGTTTTTTTTATTTTTTAACAGGATTTGAGATTTCAAAGAGAGGGATATATATCGAATTATACCATTTAAATTTGTACTAAATACAGTTTCTATGATTTTTTTTTGTTATTGCTAATTGGTATAATTTTATATCCTCCTGATTTTATACCATCTGTGAAGATTGTCATGTTTTTTTTTATTTTGTGGTGTGGAAATCCCAAAATCCTAAAAAATTGTTTATTTTTTATTAGTTTTTTTTTTTTGAAAAATAGTGAAAAAAGTTTTTTAATTATTTAGTTTAATGGAAGTAGTTTTTCCTATAATGGTAAAGATGCATAATGATTTTTCTTCTTTTTTTAATTTTAAATTAATTAATATAAATATCCTAGCTAGACTTAATCACACACACTTGACTATTTTAGCAACGGCCTGTATTGCAAATTTTATGATTTTTTTTTTAAATAATTAATAATTTTATAAAATAGGCCTTATTGGAAAAAATATTTAATTATTTTTTATATTCTTTTTTTTCAGTTAATTATCCCAATAAACTTATATATTCATTAATTTATTAAACACGTGCAATACTTTTTTTTTTCTTTTGTTTTTTTTTTATTTATTTATTTATTTTTGTTTGTTCATTTATTTAAATAGAAAGAGGAAGTTATTTAATTATTTATTAATAATATCGATTTAATTATTAATGCATATTTATTATAGTGGGTTTTCTTTTGGTAATTTCAAACGATCCCCTTCCATCCTCGGTTTAACCTCCCTTTCAATTAAAAAATAATAAAAAATTAACAAAAAAAAAAAAAAACAAACTTACACCGAATTTAAAAGATAAGGAAAGCGCCCTCTGACGGTACATGAACATTAATCGCTTATGGTACCCCCCCCAATTTAATTAAGGTTTAATTTTTAAATAAAAGAACTGTCTGTGATTTCTGAATCGTTTTAGCTCATTAGGTTGATCCGTAAGACTTAAAAACACTTTCAACATTAAGATTTATTGATTAAACTAACGATTTTTTTATTAAGCTAGCAAGCCCTTTTGAACTCCTGTGAAAAATCCAGTAAAAACTATTTACGGATCCCCTAATGAGCTAAAACCACTCAATGGTCCACGTTGCCATATATTCAAAAAAATCTGGGAATTTAATTAAAATAAAAAAATAATAATGTGTTTTTTTTTTGGGGGGGATATTGAAACCTCCAGTATTTTTTATTTGTTTTCTTGCTTTGTTTGGTTTTTTTTCAATCTTTTAAATTAAATTTTAAAATAAAAATTTAATAATAAAAATAAGTACAATTTATTTTGGTGACCTTCAGCTATTTGTGAACGTATTCTTATTTTAATTTAAAATTGAAATAATTAAATAAAGAACTATTATTTCTATGTACATTTGGGAAAAAAAATCCGTTTTTTCTTTCAATCAAAAAAAAAGGGGAGCCTTTTAAAGGCCTTTTTTTAGATTGGTTTTCGTCCTTAATTACACATCACGATTAATTAATAGATTCATTTCTTCTTTAAATTAAATATTTAAATAATTAATAATAACATATATATTTTTTTATAATTTTTTATTTTTTTTTAATAACTATTATTGCTTTCCCAGAGTTGGTTGAAATTTTTTAAATTATTTTTTTTTATTATTTTATAAATTTGAACACTTTGGATAAATTTTTTTTAAATAATAAATAAATTAATTATTTATTTTTTTAATTCATTTCTTAATTCATTTTTTTTTTGTATATTTAAATTTTTTTGTTTTAAAAATACATACAACAAATAGTGCGATTATAAATATTTGAAATGGTCACCTTAGGAGGTTATTAGAGGACCTTTTTGTTTTTTTTTTATTAATTAATAATTTTTGGAAAAAAATACCATAATTTTTTTATTTTATATTGAAGTAGAATTTAAATATAACTATGACTTATTTAAAAATGTTTTTTTTTATATATATTTGTTTAGTGTATATTTATTAATATTAATATTTTTTTATTTATTTTTATGTATTTATTTAATTTATTTTTATTTTTTTTTGATATTTTCAATTTTATTAGATAAAAAGTTAGTTTAATGTAAGATAGACCAACTCTCTTATTTTTGTTTGCCGCATATTTTTTTTTAATAATTCTATGTTCACGATGTATGATTGGCTGCTTTAGTTTTTGAATCAGTATTTGGTGCAGTTTTTTCTTCACTTGGTGTTGGTGGTGCATCTTTTCTTGGAGGCATTCTCTCATTTATAGCATCTAATCCCTTTGCCTCAGCAAATGATGTTATTTTATGATTAGGAGAAAATCCTTGCAAGGCTGTTAAAAAAAAATTAAATTTATTTATTGAAACCAGGAAAAAGTATTTGTTTTTACCATTTTTTAGAGATGTTTTACCACCAGAGAGAGCTCCCAATGGCAATGCACCAGTTGGAGTTAATCCTTTTAATTGAAGTACAGATTCTGACTCCTCTCTAAAAATAATAATAATAAAAAAATAATTTATATGCTCTTTATTTTTTTTTGTAAAATTTCTTAAAACTCAACCGAACTTCGAATTTATTCCATTTGTATGTTATATATTGTTTGTTCTTACCTAAGTACTGAAAAAACACGTGCCATCTTTCCAATTGCTCGAATTTTATTACGAATAACTTCTTTTCGTAAATTGGCTGCATTTCCTTTATTAATCAAAGAAATAAGAAAATTTTAATATTTTTTTTTCCTTAACATTATCTCAATTTTGTTAATTAATTGAGTGAAACATGCATAAATTTAGCTCGATTAAAAGTAATTTACTTACCCAATAAAAAAAAAATTGTATCGTCATTTTGTTGAAGGTTTTTTTTTTATTTTATTTTATTAAAAAAAAACATTCCAATCAATTAATCCAGGTGATGAGAGGTTGTGTGTGTGTGTTTTTTTTATTATTTATTAAAACAACAATTTTTTTATAGAAAAAGAAAAGAAAAAAAAATATAAATAAATAAAAAAAATCAAACAGGTGCCAAAAAAAAGAAAAAAAAATGTTAAAAATTATTTTTTTTATTTAATTAATTAATTATTAAGAAAAGCAATAATAAGAAACCTTAAAAAAACTGTCAACAGTTACTTAAGGTTTCTTTTATTAATTTTTTAAATCTTCAAGTATTTTAATATACCTATTTATGATCAGCTAAAAAACTTTAAAAAAAAAACACAAAAAAAAAAAATAATTAAATCAAGAACGGTGGCATCAGCTGTGATGCACATCAAGGATACAAAACTTTCGTCTGTTAATAAAAGCTATTTTATGTGTTTGTGTATGTGTGTGTTTTTCATTGCGATGAAGNCACAAAAAAAAAAATAATTAAATCAAGAACGGTGGCATCAGCTGTGATGCACATCAAGGATACAAAACTTTCGTCTGTTAATAAAAGCTATTTTATGTGTTTGTGTATGTGTGTGTTTTTCATTGCGATGAAGAAAATGTTGTGAGTGAATTTTCCAAAAACGAAAAAAAAAAAACTCTTTTCCAGCAAAAAAAACAAAAAAATATTTGCACAAAGTTGAGACAAAAAAATAAGAACTTACCAGTTGATTTAAGAGCAACAAGTACAATTTTCTGATTGACTGGTGTTTTTTTTTATTTTTTTTTTGTTTTTTTTTAAATAATAAGATTTTTGTGTCCAAAATAAAAAAAAATAAAATAATTAAAAAAATATAATTGAAAAAAAAAATGTGATGAAATTTTCCTATAGTTTTTCTTTTTTGTTTATTTGGGGTTTTTTTCTGTGTGTCTTTGCAAAAAAAAAAAATGTAATTTAAGAATGCAACCAGAATAAGGTCTCAGTCTTTGTTAGCAAAGACATCAGTTTCAATGCCTGTACTACTTTTTGGTTTGAATCTGTGTTAGTTTTTTCACCAAAAAAATTCTGATTGCACCTTTTTTTGATGTAACAAAAGAAATAAATAAAAAAAAAACGAATTCTTCAAAAAATAGGCAATTAAAATATCTTAAATAAAAAATATTTTACAAAATTTTTTTATTATCTTACCGTCAGCTGTTAAATCCATTCATTTTGGTTTTTTTAGAATACAAAAAAAAAGAAGGAAAATTAACGAAAATGTTATTTGCTAATTTTTTGCTTTGACACAAAAAAAAAACTCTATCCCTCCAAATTGGATCCAATATATATTTTTTTTTCGGTTATAGAAAAATAAATTTAAATAAATAAAAAAACTGACCTTCTTCTAATGCGTCATCACCATCTGACATAAGTTCATCATCTGAACATATATTCAAAACATTTACAAGCATTTCTGTTACTTTTTCACCAACAAATGGTAGCGACCATGTGAATACGTCCATGAAATTAGGCAGCCAGTATGGATGTGGTGAGCAATTAAATTGTCGTATATTCATTACATTATTTTCATATTTCAAAACGGCAGCCTATTAAAATAAATTTAAAAAAAAATCATTATTTAGTATTTACGGACCAGTCTAATGCGTTAAAAATTAATTTAGAGGTTAGTCAGTTAAATTTTAATTCGGATTCGCTAAGTTCTAGTAAATTTAAAGGCATGGATTCCAAATTCTCTTAATTATGGCCCTTTTATTATATTATTTTGTCTTAAAAGATCCGTAACGACCTCTCGATCGTTATATTTGTTTTTCCTACCTTATTATTATACACATCCAGGTAATTTGGTGCTGAGAATATTGTTATTAGTGATGGAAATCCAGTTGTTTGACTTTTACGGTACATGCGATATCTGTTAATAAAATTTGTTTTAAAAAAATAAATAAATCTTTAAAAATAAATAAATAAAAAAGCTTACCCAGCATCTTGTGCTTCATGTGCTCTAATTATTGACAAAAGATTATTATTTTGTAAAAAATCACAACAAGCAGCATAACTATAAAAGTATGAACAACCTCTAACTGAATTATGTGAATAAAAATCTGAATTTTTTTCATTTCCAAAATCTTCCAATGGATCTGACCAAAGTAAATCACACATTGGTCCAAAAGCTGGTGGTTCCTTAAAACGATCTAATTTTCGTATATCATCTAAATCATGAATTTCTGGTGAGAGACCACCATGAACACATAAAAATTGTTGATTCATTAATGCAGCCAATGGTAAACAATCAAATGCATCCATACATGCATCATAAACACGTTCAGAATATTTTATTTTACATTCCTGTTTGAATGTAAAATATTCTGTTAAATGTCGACACTCGTGATTACCTCTCAACAAAAATAATGTATTTGAATAGCACAATTTTAATGCCCATAAATACAAAACACACTGAAAAACAAAAATTAAAATTAAATAGATTTAAAAAATTATTTTTGGGAGGGTGGCTGGTATCTTACTTCTATGCTAAAGTATCCTCTATCGACATAATCACCAAGAAATAAATATTTTGTGGAAGAAGGTGGCCCGCCAACTTCAAAAAGTTTCATTAGATCATAAAATTGACCGTGAATATCACCACATACTAAAATAGGGAAAAAAAATCAATAAAAAAAAATTCAAAATAATACGAGAATTCACCTGTTACAGGAGCTTCAATATCAATCATTGTTTTCTCAGATTTAAGGAGTGTAGCACCTTCTTGAATAATTCTTAAAGCAGCTGATTCCTCAATTCTTCCTTCCAAAATAAAATGCTGTTTAAGTACATCTGGATATGGTTTACCAGTTCTTATATCAAAAACTTCGGCTATTGTTAGCTTATGGCTCGGTGGAAATAAAACACCTAAAAAATAAAATAAACACAAAAAATAATTAATGTCTCTGGAAATATAAAAAATAATAAAAAATTTTATACTAGGTCAAATTGTTTGTGTTTTAATCAATAAACACTCATTGTTTACTTTAGATTAAAATGCAAAATAAAAAAAATAAGTGTTTTATTGATTATTTAATTATTTTTTTTATACTAAGAATTGCATGTCGGAAAAACATTATCCTAACTCGAGCGACAGAGATTTTTGTTTTTTAAATAATTATTTTTTTTTGTTCCCCTAATGTTTGGATCGATATTTACCATCCATAATGGCGGCGTCTTTGGTTTGAAAATTGTTTGTGGCTTTTTTTTTTAATTTTCTTTATTTATTTTATTTATGGACTGTTCAAATATTGTTTTTTTAGAGATAATAAAAAATAGAATAAATTAATTAAAAAACTTGTGGTTAAAATTCCACAAGTTTTTTTTTTATTTCTAAAAAAAAATTTATTTAAAAATAAAAATAAATAAATTTAAAAATAGAAAAAAAACTTACTGTCAACAACACGATCAGTGGTTGATGTTGATGCCTTTTGTTTTGTTTGCGGTGATTGTACATTATTTGAAGACATTTTGTTTATATATTTTTTTATTTTGTTATTTATTTTAAGTAAAGATGCCCTCTTTTGATGACTGTTGAGATAATTTTACACTATTTAATTAGTTTACACTGTTAAAACCATTTATGTATTTTTTTTATAAAAAAAAGAAAAATAAAAAGTGACAACAAACAAAAACAATTATTTTTAGGGAGCAGCAATCACACACGGGGGGAGGGAGAGAGTGCTAGTCAAAAATTATTCTTTTTTTTGGGGTTTTGTTTAAAAAAAAAATATTCTATTCTTTTTACAGATGTTAACTTTCTTTGAAGAGAACTTTTTCCCGAGTTTTTCTTTTGATTCTTCGTTTTCTTCACAGATTTAATTATTTTATTTTAAATAATAAAAAAAAAACATACAAACACAACACATCTATGTATATAATTTTACTCTACTCTATTACTCTCCAACTATGTGTCTTCCACACATATTTAGTTTGCGTGTTGTTGGGTTTTGTGAAAAACTCCACGACACGAAAATTTACTACGCGACGAAAATAAAAAATAAAAAAATTTCCTTCGAAATAAATTTTCTTTCCATGTATTGGAAATTTTGTGTGGTTTCGGTTAGGGCCAGTAGAAACGAACATGAGATGTGTATAATAACCAAATCAATTTCTTTACCAACAACTTGTATGACCGATTGTCACTAGGAAAAAATTTTAATAAGTAAATCAGAGAATAAAAAAAAAAATAACAGTAAACTATTAGAAACAATCATCGGAGCCTAAAAAACTAAACTGGCAACGACGCCTTCCTTTATTTTTTTTTTTGTTTAACCAAGAGAAAGTAAAAATTCAACATAACCTAAAANGTTAAACTAAGAGAAAGTAAAAATTCAACATAACCTAAAATTTTTTAAAAGTTAAATATATTTAATTCATTAAAATTTAATAAACAAAACGTCACCAACCTTTATCCTAAATTCCAAAGGATCTGCAACGCCACGCTATTTTTTTAAACCAATTTTTTTTTCCCTTTTTTTTTTTTCACAATTTTAACACTTTTTATCACTTCACAGAACACAAAACGACCATAAATCACTTTAACACTTTATTTAAAAGAACACTCGCGAAAAAAAACGCGAAAAAATTATTTAATTATATTTTTTAACACAAGAAACATTTTAATACGATTAAAATATGACAGGACGCCATGAATTCGGTCGAAAAACTGAATGGTCTAATAATTTATCGTCATAAATATTTTTTGTTTTACGAATGGATAATTTATCGTTTTTTTATACCATTTAGTTTTTTCTTCGCAGGAATGGCTCCCTGTCATATTAAAATCGTATTAAAATATATAATTAAATAGTTTTTTCGCGTGTGTTCTATTAAATAAAGTGTTAAAGTGATTTATGGTCGTTTTGTGTTTTGTGAAGTGATAAAAAGTATTAAAATTGTGGAAAAACAAAAAGTACAACAACAAAAATTGGAATAAAAAAAAATTGCCTGGCGTTGCAGACTCTTTGGATAAAGGTTGGTGACGTTCGATTTATTTAATTAAAGAATTAAAAGCGCGATCGAACCCTTTCATTCATTTTTTGATCGAGCTTACCCATTTCAAAATAATAAAAAATAAACGGGAAATTGAAAAATTTTCCGAAGGCAAACCTTGAATCTGAAGCATGGGTCCCACTCCCTCTCTCTCATTACAACCGTCGAAATTCCCGTTGGTGAGGCCCTCATAAAAAAAACGTGAGCACCGTCTTTTTTTTTAAAAAAATAATCCTAAAAATATCTTAAAAGACTTGTGCCAAGAAAATAAAAACCGTTATAAAAAGTCCAGGGGTGCATTCTCTACCACACTGTCAGTTACCAAACAATTGACCTTTATGCTAATTTGTGTTACACAAATGAAAAAAAGTCTAAAATTAGATTTTATTTTTTTGTTCATGAATGCAAAAAACTGACAACACTGTAAATAATCACACTTTTATTTACAAATTACCGTTTATTTATGTTTTAATATCATTTTTTTTTTTTTTTTAATATTTATTTTTTTCTTTATATTTGTACAACCACGTTTTTCCCCAAATTTTTTTTTTAAAATAAAATCAAAAGAATAAAAAAAAAGGTTAGATTCTCTTAAAGAAAACGCACACAACTATGATCATAAATAAACGGGATTCGTTTTTTTTTTTTTTTTTTTTAGAATAAATCTTTTTTTTTTTAAATTTTTAATTTTGGCACTAAAATTGGATATTCACACCACACACAGACACAATCAAACAATTATTTACTTATTTTATAAAAAAAAATGTAGAAAAAATAAAAAAATAGTAAATTAAATTGAAAAAAAGGAAAGAAAATCGAAAAAGAAAATAGAACGTACCTTCCAGTTGTAACAAACAATAAAAAAAAACTTTTACCGTTCTAGTAATAAAAAAAAACTTTTACCGTTCTTTTTTTCTCTTTAATTTTCTATGGCTTTTCTTTTCTTTTTTTACTTTTTTTTTTGTTAACTGTCTCTAATTAAATTAAAAAATAAA
The DNA here is from genome assembly GCA_001014425.1 of Trichoceridae sp. BV-2014. Lineage (NCBI taxonomy): Eukaryota > Metazoa > Arthropoda > Insecta > Diptera > Trichoceridae > Trichoceridae sp. BV-2014. The sequence goes on from JXPK01006675.1 coordinate 9,691, forward strand.
TAAAAAAGTTCTTCGATCGAAATTTTTTCTTTCTTTATCTTTTATTTATTTATTTTTTTTTATTTAATTTTTTTGCGACCCGATTTATACCGCAACAATAACTACACTAATCATTTGATACACAAAAAAAAATTAAAGAGATACGACAGCTAAATTTGTATTATCATAATTTTTTTTTTGTTGCTAAACTGTGAGTGTATGGCTTCGTTTATATGTGTTTGTACTTTGTAATGTGAATTACACAGGCTGGTTCATGACGAATTTTGTATAGCAAAAAAACTGCACAGCACTAAAGATTGTTATACCTCAAGAAATAAGCGCCAAAATTGAATTTTTTGCTCTGAAAAATCTAGGTAGCTTTAAAATTAATAAAAAAAAAGAATCTTTATTCATTTAAATTTTTTTTTTATTCAATTTTCACTCTATAAATAACAATACAAGCAGTTAGGTGAGGGTGGTGCAATTTACTTACACCCTAATATTTTTCATCTAAATTTTCATTTATTTCAGACTAGTTTATATAACTTAATATCTCTCAATCATTTGTTTCCTTTAAATCGGTTAGAGCTGAATGTATACGAAAATGTAATCTCGATTCTAAACAATATCCAGTATAATTTTTTTTAGCATCTTCCAATGCATTAATTGCATTCGTATATTTTTTTTGTTCAATATAAATTAATGCAATTTCAACAATTGCATATGGTACAATATAAAAATCAAATTTTATATCATTTTTTATTTTTAAAATTTCTTCAAGACAATTTAATGCTTGCAGTGGACTATTCATTTGTCTTAGACATGCACCTTTTAATAATAAAATTAATGCTAAATTATCTGAAGTTTTTTCATTTTTTAATAATTTTTCAGTTTTTTCAATTATTTTTAATATTCCATCAGCTAATTGATAGCTTTTACCAAGAATTTTAAATAAATTCCAAACATACATTAATTCAATTGCTGGTAAAATTAATTTTTTATTTTGTTGAAAATATCTTTCACTTTTTTTTATAGCAAATTTTTCCATTGGTAGTGATTTTCCAGCAATTTTTTGTTTATAATCTGGAAGTTCTCTCATTAAATTTTCAATTAATTTTAATTCATCAATTTTTAATTCATTTGGTTCAATCATCATTAATAATATTGATTTTTGATATGTGTAAATTGTCTGTGACCATTTACTATTTTCAATTAAATATGTTGAATATAAAATAGCTTGACGCCATTCTAATTTAATACAATTAACCCAAAGTAATTCCCAATAGCATAAATGATGAAATTGTAACCATAAATTTTGTGATTTTAATGATTTGTTATACCAAAAAATTGATTTATCTAAATTTCCATTCATAAATTCTAAACGTCCTTTAAAAAATAAAAACCAAACACCATTTGGATAAATTTCTAATTGTTTTGTTAAAATTGTTTCACATAATTTTAAATCACCTTCCTGATGACTTAATACATAACAAACAATTAAATTATAACCAAGTAATGTCATAATACATAAAACCTGTCGAATACCTTTCATTTCTGAACCTAAAATTAAATCATTTAAACCACTTGTTTTATTACCAGAAAAACCAATAAATTCTAATAATTTAATAACACGTCCGGGTAGTAGTGATATCATTAAATTAAATGTACCGATACCCATACGTACACCACTTTCAAAATGAATTTTTGATGTTTCTGATGACCAGTTACGTTGAATTAGTATATTGTAGCATTCTCTGAAAATTTAAAAATACATTATTTACCATAAAATATCATAAAACCAAAAAAATCATTGAATTAGCGAAATTCATAATTTTTGATGTCTTCACTAGTGTTTTATGGTTGCCACCGTGAATGGTGGATTATTGTTTACTCACTTGTAACTATTAAAACATGTTTTTGTCTTAATTCCACCTTTAATTAAACTTGAAAGTGTTTCATCTTCGATAAATGTCAACATTGCTTTTAAAAGTAAAGCTTCAGCTGAACATAATTCAGCATGTGCTTCAATATCCGTAAAATTTTGATAATTTGTTTTTTTAAATGTTTTACCAATACTTTCCGTTATTGTTGTCTTACGACGATACTTATTACAAACAATTAAACATAATTTTAATGATTCTGATGCTTTTACAATATGTTGTTGTTCAAATGTAAGCATTGCTTCCAAAAATGAAAAAACACAATTACCAACTGAATGATACATACTTGAATCGGCCCTGGAATAAATATATTTAATTTAATTAATTAATTTTATTTAAATTAAGTTCTTACCAAGGTTTCATTAAATTTCTAGCTTCTTCAAAACGATTATTAAAAAAAAGATTAATTGCAAGTTTTGCCTGTTCCAGGGCTGTATCAAGGTCCATTGTAGTTCTTTTCAATAACATAAGAAATAATAATTAAAATAAATTTAGCGAATTAGCGGAAAAAAAATGGACAACTATAGAGTAGAAAAATTAATTAAAGTAGTCTTACGGCAAAGTACATGCATCATAAAACTGAAATTAAACAAAAAAAGAAAAATAAACGATAAACCTTTGGACATAAAAATTAATTAAATTAGGTAAAGAAAGAAAAGTAAAAAAAAATAAAATACAACAAATACCTCATCGTTATCATCTTCAGTTTTATTTGAATTAGATGCCATTTTTTCTTCTAAGAAATTAATTAAAATTTAAAGAAAAATAAATAAATAAGAAAATTTATTTACATTTCGATATTATGAGACAAACTAAACGTCAATTAATAACAAAACTCTAATAAAAATTGTATATGGGATGTTTGTTTGTGTGTGTGAAAATATATTACGTTGTGGTATTGGTGTATCGATAAAAAAAATTTATTTATTTTTCATTCAGCTGTTGTAAGGTTTTGCACCTTTTTTATTTTTCATATAGCTGTTGGTTCAAATCTTTGCTATTTATTTTTATTATTATTTAGCTGTTGTAAGGTTTATTGCTTTTATTTATTTTTTTATTCTTATATTAAAGTCAGCCANATTTATTTATTTTTCATTCAGCTGTTGTAAGGTTTTGCACCTTTTTAATTTTTCATATAGCTGTTGGTTCAAATCTTTGCTATTTATTTTTATTATTATTTAGCTGTTGTAAGGTTTATTGCTTTTATTTATTTTTTTATTCTTATATTAAAGTCAGCCATTTTGAATTTAAACCTGTTTTTTTTTTCAATTGGATGTGTGTGTGTGTGTTGTTATTTTTTTTATTCTTATATTAAAGTCAGCCATTTTGAATTTAAACCTGTTTTTTTTTACAATTGGATGTGTGCGTGTGTGTTGCCAAATTTATTTTTTATTTTTTAAATTTAATTAAATATATTTTTAATGCTAAATTTTATTTAAAATAAAAATTAATTAAAAATAAACAAAATAAAAAAAAAATTTTTACTGTTAAAAAAAATAAATGAAATGGAATGGTATTGGTAAAACAGGTTAGTGTAAAAGAGATGTGAATAGTAACTGTGTATAGATTATGTTAATTCAACATATCTGCCGCAGTTTTGAGTCGGACATTGAAGTGACGATTTGGTTAGCGTCGGTTGCAATTAAATTTCTCAAATTAATTAGAAAAAAAAGTGTGTGTGTTTTCTTTATATTAAACTTAAATCAATTTGAATTAAATTCGTAAGAAAATTAAAAATCTTTTAGTTTTTGTCATAAAACAAAAAAAAACCCTAACTAAAAGAACGCTAAGTGAAAAATTACTTCTTTTTTTTTTGTTTGTTTGAAAAAAAAGTGAATTGAACTAAATTGAATTAAATTAATTTAAAAAAACGAAAAAAAACACAGTTTTAGTGATGTGAGAGTTGTCTTAATAACAAAAAAAAAAAACAAAAAACCCGTCAAAGATTGAGACAAAAAAAAAAATTATTAATGGATAACAAAATGGGAAACAACTTGGATTATGATTTCTTTAAATCTTAAAATGAAAAATTTTATTTTCTAAACAAAAAACAACAAAAATAAATTTAAAAAACAAAAAAAAAATGAATGAAAACTACTGGACCTCATAGCCGTTCAACGGGTAAGAAACTCTTTTTATTGATTTTTTTTTGTGAGGATTTACTTTGAATTACTGACAAGTGATTAATTTATTTTTGAACCACCCTATATCATAAATGGGTAAAAATTGTGTTCCAAAAAGTCTTAGAATCCTCAAATTTGCTCAATTGAAGGTGAAAAGGGTTTCTTCATGTTTAAAATGAGGCTTTGAGGTCGTAAGACTTATCAAAACAGTCCTGAGACTGATCTATTGAAATATTTCTCTAAAAACGATTTCTTCGTGTCCAAAATCAAGCTGACACATGGAAGTCATTAAAAAATATATATTTTTTTTTGTCATTTTTGTGAAACAGATGACTAACTCTCAGGTAAATAACCAGAAAACCCTCACCATTAATAAATTCCATTCTAATATAAACATAACAAAAAAATCGGGGGGAGGGGGGACATCAAATTNTAATATAAACACAACAAAAAAAAAATCGGGGGGAGGGGGGACATCAAATTTTTGTATCTTCTTATGAATNTAACTCTCAGGTAAATAACCAGAAAACCCTCACCATTAATAAATTCCATTCTAATATAAACATAACAAAAAAATCGGGGGGAGGGGGGACATCAAATTTTTGTATCTTCTTATGAATTGTAAACAGAAAAAAATAAAAGAAAATGCATTTTTCCTTAAATTTCAATAATTAATTAAATAGAGAGAGATAGAGAGAAAACCATTTAAACAAAATCCATTAATTTTAAAAGAATTTTAAGTTATTTCTTTTTTTATTTCTTTCCATTAAAAGAAAAAGATTATAATTTTTTTTTTTTTTTAAAACCGGTTTTGATATGTTCAGTTGGGACATAACAAAATCAAGTACCCAGTACGTTGCTCTTTGTTAAGACCGGTTCACTTTACAAGAATCTTTTTTTTTTTGTTAAAATAAATAAATTTTTGACATATGTATTGGTCCTCGATAATGCATTAATATGTGTATCAGGTAATTTCTTAATTTTTTTTACTGGTATAAGTTTTTTTGTGTCAATTTTTATGTAAGAAAAAAAATTGTGTTGAATTCTTTATGATATGAGAATGTGGTCGTTTTAATTTTCACTTAAAATCTTAATCTGTAATAAAAAAAAAATCATCAGAAGCGATTTTAATTACTTTTCGATAAAAATCGATGAAAAATAATCGATTTTTGATTTATTTTTTTTGTTAATTAATAATTTCAATAAAACTGCTTGGAGGCGATTTAAAATTCTTTTCAGGGCTGCAATGCCCAATAAACCCTTAAAAATGTATAATATGTGTTTTTGGACACTTTTATTGAAGTATGACTCATTGCAATCCTTAGGGTGATTTAATGACCCACAATGGTAATTCTTAATTGTAATTTTTTTTTTATTATTTTCAGATAGCGATGACCAATCGGAGCCGGCAGCGAAGGGGTACTATACCCATAAATATATCATGCTCACATATTTTGAATATGTTATTTATTGTTGTCTTGGCATCCGTTTCTCATGCAGCTGGTAAGTTTTTAATTTTATTTTTTTTTTTAAAAAGAAGAAAAATTACAATTTATTTTGTTTTGTTTTTCGTGTAGGTCCAAAATATGAAACAGCATACGCATGTGAAGGTAAAACTTTAACAATTGAATGTTCACCAGGTGATTTAATTAATTTAATACGTGCTAATTATGGACGTTTCTCAATAACAATATGTAATGATCATGGTAATGTTGATTGGAGTGTTAATTGTATGTCACCAAAATCTTTAAGAGTTTTACACTCAAAATGTGCAAATAAACAAAATTGTAGTGTATTGGCTAGTACAAATATGTTTGGTGATCCATGCATTGGTACACATAAATATTTAGAAGCACATTATTTATGTGTATCAGCTGCACAAACATCAACAACAACAACACGTCCAAGTCCACCATGGTTAATTACATCACAACCATCTGTATGGAGTACATCAACAATAAAAATACCTACAACAACAGCAGCAACAACAACAACACAATTAAAATTAAATTTAACAAAAAATTATTTAACAACAACAACAACAACAACGACAACAACTCTGCATTTAAATAATCAAACAACAAATGATTTATTTACAACAAGTACAACAGCTGTACCAACAACAACAACAAAAAAATCAATTAAAACAACAACAACATCAAATAATTCAACAACAACAAAAATAATTTTTAATAATAATTTTTTATTAAATTCAACACAAACACCGTTACTTATAAATAGCAACAACAGCAATACAAATAAATATTTTGAAAATGATAATTATTTTTGTGGTCCAACAACTGTACGTAATTTATTTTGGAATTTAACACGTGTTGGTGAAATAAATGTACAGTCGTGTCCAGGTGGTGCAACTGGTATTGCAAAATGGCGTTGTGTTTTTACAAAAAAATCACAAGAAATTTTACAACAAATGCAACAACAGCAGCAACATCAGCAGATAACCAACGATGATTTTATTGGTGATTTGGAGGCAATTTGGCAGCCAACAACACCAGATTTAACACAATGTAGAAGTTTGTGGTTAAATAGTTTAGAAATTCGTGTTAATCAACGTGATTCACCGTTAATTTCAATTGCAAATGATTTGTCACAGGTAATTTTTTTTTCTTCTATATTTAATCGAGTTTTGCTAAATTTAATCGATTTTTAATCTTTTTTTTAACAGGTAACCAGCAGTAAAACATTATACGGTGGTGATATGCTCGTTACAACAAAAATAATTCAAATAATGTCTGAAAAAATGACATATGACTTGGAAACATTTCCAGATCAGCGACAACGTGAATTAATTGTTTATGAATTATTGTTAGGTGTTGTTAAAACTGGTAGTAATTTATTAGATGCTGCACAACATTTTTCATGGCTTGATTTAAGTTTTGAGGATCAAATGAGAGTTGCAACATCTCTACTAAATGGTTTAGAGGATAATGCATTTTTATTAGCTGAGACAATTATTAGGGAACGTAATGTTGTACAAAAAGTTAAAAATATTTGTAAGTCGACATTTTTATTTTTATTTTCTTTAAAATAATTTTTTGTTTCTTTTCTCAGTATTATCAGTAAGAGTTTTAGAAACGCGAAATATTATCGGCAATGAAATTTTTCCAGATTCAAATATTGAACAGTGGCAAATCAGTGACGACAGTATTGAATTGCCAAAAGGTGCTTTAATTGAAAATAGTGAAGGTGGTCTGGTAAGAATTGTTTTTGTTGCTTTTGATAGGCTTGAATCAATTCTTCGACCTGTTTGGAATGATGACAAATACAATTTAAATTCTGGTAACAAAAAAAAAAAAAAACTACAACAAAATATTTATTTAAAAATTTTGTCATTTCGCAGGAACAGCAACAAATCAGACAATTCAAAAAAATCGTCAAAAAATCTTAAACAGTAAAGTTATATCGGCAAGTTTAGGTAAAGGACGTCATATACAATTATCACAACCAATTAGACTGATTTTAAAACATTTAAAAGTTGATAATGTGACGAATCCTGCATGTGTTTTTTGGAACTACATCGATCAGTAAGTTGTTATACAAATTTTTTATTAGATAACCACTGGACCACAAATGACGATTTAAATCAGTTCAGTGGTTCTGAGATTGATTTTTTAAAATCAGGGGAAGAGGGGCTAAATAAATTAAATACATTTTAATTAATTTTTTTATTTATNGCGATCAGTTCAGTGGTTCTGAGATTGATTTTTTAAAATCAGGGGAAGAGGGGCTAAATAAATTAAATACATTTTAATTAATTTTTTTATTTATTTTTATTTATAGTGCATGGTCAGAAGATGGATGTTTTGTTGAACAAACAAATAAAACTCATACAATTTGTATTTGTAATCATTTAACAAATTTTGCAATACTTATGGATATTATTGATGATACGAAAAATTCAATTCTTTCAATATTTGATGATAATATGAAAATATTAATTTATATTAGTATTGCAACATGTATATTATTTATTATAATAGCAATATTAACACTAAAATTATTTAGTGGAATATTTGTTAAGGTAAGAAATCGTCAAATTATAAATAATACAACAACAACAGCAAATAATAATAATTTAATAAATGAAAGTAGTTGTAATAATACAAATAGTCATAGTAATAGTAATATTAATAATATACAACAATTACATCATCATCATCATTTGCATCATCATTTGCATCATCATTTACATCAACAATTACAATTACAGCAGCAACAACAACAACAGCAGCAACAACAATTGGAAAATATTAATTTACGTGATTTTTCGGTTTAAAATCAAAATATAGATAAAGAGAGAGAGACAGAGAGTTCCNTTGGAAAATATTAATTTACGTGATTTTTCGGTTTAAAATCAAAATATAGATAAAGAGAGAGAGACAGAGAGTTCCTGTTATAGATATATATATATATTTTTTTAAATTAAATTTAATTATAGTTTAATTCAAGACGTACTAGATTTTGTGCATGTTTAAACAATTTTGTTGTTGTTGTTTTTGTTGTTGTGGGGGTTTTGTAAAGAAAAGCTGTTGTTTTTGGCTCACTGCTGTCTTTTTACATCGATTAGTTGTAGAAGTTTATTACAAATCGATTAAAGTTCAGCTAAAAATCGATGAAATTTAATTTCAATT
>JXPK01008843.1:417-18175 GCA_001014425.1 Trichoceridae sp. BV-2014
CTTTTTTTTTTTTTTTTTAATATTTAAAAACGGGTTGGGGTATATCGTGTTTCCAAAAAGTCGAAACCTTTCTTCCAGAGACCAGATTGTTAAAACTGGTTAACATATTTCAGCCGTAGTTAATCTAAACAACAAAAAAAAACTTGTCTTTATTTAAATATAGCGGTTCTCCTTGAACAATATTCTAAATAATTTCTTAAAAAATATTTGTCCATTGCAAATAAATGTAAATAACGGTACATATGAGGTAAGTAAGCCTCCCCCCACCGTCACGTGACTTGTGATTGTTAAACCCAGGTCAACAAAAGTTTTCATCTTAAAAATCGTGAATTGAATTGAAAAAATCATTTTTTTTTTAAATAACTTCACCTAACGATTTCCATTTGTGTTGGTCAAATACCTTTAACTCTGTTCAATTGTTATATTTGATCTTAAGATTAGTGAAACTTGTTGTTTGTCACCACTATTGTCCATAACACCTGAGATATGGTCACATTCCATCAAGTGTTAAAAATTCCTTAAAAAGTGTGTCAAAGATTGATTGTTTGCTCATGAAAGTTGATTTGTTTAAGAGATTTCACTAATTTAATTTTTTTATTGGTTTTTTTTTTAGATTTAGATTTTGAAGTAAAGCCGACACCCGCATTGGAACAAAATGGACAAGGTGAGTTATTTTATATATTTTCTTAAAATTAATTGTGTACAAAATTTAAGACAGGAGTGCAGTTTAACGGCTTCAAAGACTATTTTGGGCTTCAGAGACAATACAATTAATTTCCTGAGCTTGAGAAGCTGGAAGGACCTTTTAAATTAATTTTATAGACTTTATATAGACTCTTAAATGCTTCTAGCTCGAACTTTGAGCTTCAGAGACTATTTAGAAACTATAGAATTAATTTCCTGGGCTTGAGAGACTGTTTTAGGCCTTGCAATTTATTTTATAGACTCTAAGAGGATAATTAAAAGAGTTTCTTCCGTTAAATTGCACTTTACCTAAATAAATTATTGTAAATATGCATGCAAATAATTTATAACAAATCTTTTATAAATATTTTTTTTCTCTTTTTGTTTTTGCCTTCTTCTTATTTAATTGAACCGCTCGGGCTCTCTTTGTATATAAATTTTATTAAATAAATAAAAACAATAAAAATTAATTTAAAAAAAAGACGTCACAACTGTCTTACTGGTGGATAATAATAACCGAGCGGCTCATGGCCGTTTTCTCAACGTTAAACCAGCCGTTGGTCTACTTACATCAACAGCACGTACATTTATTCAAGAGGGTATTACAACTGAATATGCAACACAGGTTGTTGGTACAACATTAGATGATGGACGTTTATACGCTCAATTATTAACAAAAAGTTCACGTGTTTTATATGATAAAGAAAATAGTAAATCATTTCAACACAATGACATTAAAGCAAATTTAAATTGGCAAATTGATGAATTAAATCCAAGTTTATTTATAAAAAATACTGATTTTATTGAACCAAATTCACAGAATCCAGCTTATTTAGTTTTTCCAACAAAGGGTCATCCAATTATTGAAAAAAAATATAATTACTATGATGAAAATTTAAAGGATATTGTAACAGCCTCACATATACAAGAAAATCAAGAAAATAAAACATTTCGTACATCAAAGAGTAGTAGTAGTAGTAGCTCGAGTAGTAATCAACAAAAACCAATTAAACCGGCAAAAGTTATTCAAAATTTATCAACATTTACAATAAAAAATGAATTTTCACCAAGTGGTTTTTCCGTTGATGAAGAAAATTATGAATTTTTCAATGAAGAAATAATAAATATCAACAAAAAAACCAATCAAACAAATGATGATTTAATGAAAGAAAAACGTTTGGGTAAACAACTTTTACGACAACAATCTCTAACATCCGTTACATATTATGGTTTTGCTGATTTTACAACAGTTGTTGGTGATACCGTTATTATATTTTCACCAAGCACATCAGTACAAAATAATTTAGGACAGGTTACATCAATAACTGGTGAAGCAACATTACTTGGTACAATTTCAACAACAGAAACTGTTAAAGAGTTTCTGGCAACACTAATTCCTGAAACAACAACAACAACAAATGAAAATGATGAAACAACAACAATTGAAACAACAACAGAAATGAATGAAACAACAATTGATGATGAAATTGATGAAACAACAACTGATGAACAATTATATGAAAATAGTATAATTTATTCAGCAGAGACACTACAACCATCTGAAACAAGTTTATCACGTATGCTATCAACACCATCAAATGAGGATATATCAAAAATTTTTGCATCATTGGCTAGTGCAAAATTATTAGCTGAACAACAACAACAACAAACAACAACATTAGGTGGTGCAACAACAATATTTTTTGATGATGATCCATTTGATATTGAATCAACAATTGTTGATACAACAACACCAGCAACAACAACAATTGAAGAATTTGAAACAACAACAACAACTGATGAAACTGATGAAACAACAACTGAATTAAATGAAACAACAACTGAATTTGATGAACAAACAACTGATGAAATTAATGAAATAACAACAATTGATGATTTATGTCCAGATGAAGCTATAACAACATTTAAAACATTTACATATTTAACAACATATTTTATACCATTGGAAGGTACCGGTACAACAACATCAATTAAAACAAATGAAGAAATTACATCGTTTGTTGATTGTATTAAATCAACAGCAACTGTTGAACAATTAATAACAAATGTTATTGAAAAACCAATTTTTCATGAACAGATTGTTGATGAAATTACAACAACAACAACAACAACAACAACACCACCACTTGAAATAATTACAGAAAAAAAACATGTAACCGAATCAACAACAATTGATAATGAAATTGATGAAACAACAACAACAACAAATGATGAAATTGAATTAATTTATAAAACATTGTATACAACTTATACATATTTGACAACATTTTTTCATGAATCAACATCAAGTATTTCATCACGTAAAGAAATTATAACAAATGTTGTTACATCAACATTAGATCAATTGTTGTTGAAATCAGACGAAGCTGTAGCTGATTTAGTATCAAGTATGATTAATCCAACAATTGTTAATGGTATTGGACGTCCAACAACAACATTTAAAATACAAGAAAGTGATTTTAATAATATTTTTAATGATGATTCATCAATTAATGATTTACAATCAACAAAATTAACAGATTTTGATTTAAAAACATACTACACAACATATACATATTTTACAACAATATTTGTTGATGGTGAAACAGAAATTTCAAGTCGTACAGAAATTTATACAAATTATGTTGGTTCTGATACAATAAAACCATCATCAACTGTTTCTAATGAAATTTTAATGACAAATTTAATGATTGATGATAAATCAATTGATAATAATATCATCAAGTACAGTACAATGATAAGAAATTTCAATGATGGTAAATCACTATCAGATGATATTATAACAATGGTAACAGATGTACGAAGTAGTAGCTCAGATGGTGATAGTAAAATAATTGATTTATTAGATGATCAAATAAGTTCTGAAAGTAATTTAGATGAAATAATACCATCACCAACACTTTTACTACAAACAAGTTATACAACATTTACATATTTTACAACAATGTACGTTGGTAGTTCATCAAGTAATATTTTAAGTCGTTTAGAAACTGTTACAAATGTTGTTACAGAAACATTAAAACCAACACAAAAATTAATGTTAGATGATTCAAGTTTACCAATAACATATTTTACAACATTTACATATTGGACAACATTATTTAAAGATGGTAATACAATAACAACAAGTCGTGAAGAAACAATATCAAATATTGTACAGCCAACAACATCTCAAATAATTGAATCAACTAAAATTGAATCAACAACAACAATTGATGAAATTACAACAAAAATTGATAAAACATCAACAACAACAACGACAATTGATGAACCAACCACAATGGATGAAACATCAACCACAGAAAAAATTGATAAACCAACAACAATTGATGATCCAACAACATACTATACAACTTATACATATTTTACAACATCATATATTGGTGAAGAAACTGTACTAAATAGTCGTTTTGAAACAGTTACAAATATTGTTGAATCAACAATTAATCAAGAATCAACAATGTTGTTGTCTGGTCAACAAATTGGACGTGCCATAAATATTGATAGTAAAAATAAAAATTTAAATCAATTTGATGATGAATCATTGGTTAAAAAGTCAATAAATAAAAAAAATGATGAATCAACAATTGTATCAATCAATTATGGTAAAATAATTGATGCTGATGGTATAAGTACTCTTTACTATACAACACAAGCATTTAATACATTTTTAAATAATTCAACAACTCAATTAATATCAAGTACATCATCAATAAAAATTGATGAATTAAAAAAATCAAAACAACCAACAACAATTGAACAAACAACACGTAATCATAAAACAGGTCTGGTACGTTTAATTGATGGTACAATTTTACAAAATAATACAACAACATTTTATCAATCAAAAGTTATTGGTACAATTATTGATGGACGTTACGCACAAATAATTGAATCAACATCAAGTTTTTTAATTGATAAAACAATTGAACCAACAATTAATATTCAACCAACATCAACAATTGATATGTCAACATCAACAACAAAAATTTTAAGTCCAACACCAACTGTTGTTGAAAGTTCAATAATTGATGATTTAGATGATGAGTTAAATGATGAAATTGATGAAAATTATGATGATGATGAAATTGGTCGTAAAAAATCACGTTTAACATTTTCAACACGTAAACGTACATTTACACCAGTTATAAGACCATTTGCATCAAGAAATCGTCCAACATTTAATCCAAAACGTAAAAGTTTACTACCAAGTAGTGCAACAATAATAACACGTTCAGATTTTACACCTACAATAACAGCAACACCAGCTGAATTACAAACATCCCGAGGACGTTTTACTAGTCGTCGTAATAGTCCATCAATTTCATCAACACGTCGTTTTAATGGACCACGTCGTTCATCAACACAACAACAATCATCTGTACGTTCATCTGGTCGTATACAATCAACATCATCATCAAATTTTATTAATTCATCATCAAGACGTTTTAATGGTTTATCATCAGCTCAACGTCCATTAAATTCAAGATTTGGACGTGTTAGACCATCAACACAAACAATTAATTTAAATACAAATTCACCAACAACTGAAAATTCAATTGATGATGATTTTACATATACAACAGATGAAATAAATGAAACAACTGAATTAGATGGTACAACAGAAAATTCAAGACGTAATTTAATAAATCGTTTTAGACGTCCACCAATTAGTCGAACACAATTAACAACAACACCACGTAATCAACAATCAACAACAAGACGTCAATCAATTTTACAAAGATCACGTGCTACACAATCACAAACAACAACAATACAACCAGTAACAACAACAAAAAATCGTTCATATCAGCGACCACCCGTTATACAAAATCGTCCAAGACCATCTGGTGGTACAAGTAATAATTTATTTCCACCACGTGGTTTATTTAGACAACAACAACAAACAACAACACCAATTAATGAACAAATTGATGATACAACTGATGATTTAATTGATGAATATGATGAAACAACTGAATTAAATTTAAGAAAAAAACGTCAAATTGAATATGGTACAAAAAATCGTTTTAGACGACCAACAACAATTAATTCAAGATCAAGTAAACAAATTGATTTAGATGATGAACAAATAACACAAAGACCACGTAATATACAATCACGTTATCAATCAAGAAGTCGTTCATCATCAGTTCAAACAACTCAACAACCAAAAATAATAAATAATCGTAATATACGTCCAACACCAACAAATCAACGTTCACAATTTACACTACGTGAAAAAGATACAACATCACGTAGTCAAAATTTTCGACGACCAACTTCTGTTAATAAAAAATCAACAACAAATCGTCGTAATCCATTAACAGGTCAAACAATTCAACGACCAACAGTTGGTCGTCGTAATTATTCTAGTAGTTCATCTGTAACAGAATCACCATCTTACAATTCTCGATCAAATAGTCGTACAAGAAATAATAATCGTCGTACAAATAATAATTCACGACAACGTAGTCGTGTACAGGATAATTTTGAAAATCCTTTAATTCAACCAAGTTTTGATGGTACAATAACTGTAACACATTATATACCAACTGAAGTAACAATACCAGTTATAAATGGTAAATTAACAGAATATAAAAATATTTTAACAGCAAAAATTAGTACAGAAATTCTTGGACCAAAACAATGGAGTACATCACAACGTAATGATGGACAAATAATTAAATTTATTTCAACAGAATTAACATCAATACAAAATAACGGTATAACAGAAATAACACAATTTCTATTAAATGAAAAATCAACAACAAGTATTATATTTACACCAACAACAATACGTGGTCGTAAAACATCTTATTCACATATTATACCAAGTACTATTTATAATGTTGAAACTGTTATACAAACAATTCAACCACAAATATCAGCAAATGCACCATTGGCAAATATTTTATTATCACAATTACTATTAGGTAATTTAAATCAAAATATAAATCCGTTATTGGCACTTCAAGGCCAACAACAACAACAACAACAACAATTACAACAACAAACAATACCAATTACAGAATTTAAAATTCGTACAACAACTTATGTAACAACAGTTACATCAGAAACATCAACAATTGTACCATTAACATTTCGTGGTAAAGAAATTTTAACAACAATTGTTGATACATCTATAAATGTTATAACAGCAACTGAATTTCTAACGGATACAATTATTGTTCAGCCAACACAACAATTACAACAACAACAACAACCACAACAATTAAATAGTTTATTACTACCGTTACTACTACAACAGCAATCACAACAACAATTACAACAACAATTACCACAACAACAATTAGATGATCAATCATTAGATGATAGTAAAGCATCAGCACGTTTTAATTTAGATAGTGGTTTACGTGGTGTTAATGATGATGATTTTTTATCATTAGAACAAGATGAATATATTGATGAGTCAACACAACAACCATTAAAAAAACAAATGTTTAAACCACGTTTTCAACCACAAAAAAAATTAGAAACAGAAATAGTAACACTTTATGTATCTGGTAGACGTCCAGGTGAATTTAGTACAATTTTATCAACAATAATTGGTGGTCAGGAATCAGCGGTACATAAACGTGAAACTGGTGAATATCAAGAAATAAAATCATCAAAAATTTTAAAAAATTTAGATGATTTATCATTAAATTTATTAACGGCAACAAATGATTTAATTGAAATTGAATCTAGTCATGGTTCAGTTAAAACTGAAAGTTTAGAATCAATAATTGGTGATGTTAGTAAATACTATACAGAAAATAATAGTAATTTTATAAAAACAACAAAACCATCTTCAATACAAATACAAAGTACCAATCGTAATTTTTTAGTATAAATGACCTTGGGGAATTAATTCCGATTCATTCAATGGTCAATTTTATAAATTATCGGAATAATAGCTTAAGTAATAATTTAATTAAATTAATTAGAAATAAAAGAACCGTTAAAATTAAGAAATTAATAAGAAGACGTCCCAAAGATAAAACAATTGAAATAAATTCAACAAGACGTCGAATTTTAATAAGAAAAAAACGCCCAACAACAACAGCACCAACAACACCAACAAAAATCAGAAAACGTTTAACAATTACTCGAAAACGTAAATTAATAAAATCAACAACAATTATGCCATCTTCAATAACAATAACAAGTGAACAATTAAATTTTAATATAATAACAACAACAACAACACGTCAACGTACCTATACCTATATTGTAACACGTGTTAATGGTAATGAACATTTAATAATGTCAACAACAACAGTACGTCAACAAATAAAACCAGTAACTTTGACAAAAACAAGTACAAAGTTTTTAACATTTACAATACCAGTAGCAGATGTAACACCAACAATTGAACAACCCATTTACATCACCAAACAGCCATCATTTATATCCAGCTTCAATTAATAACAAAAAAATATATATATTTAAACAAAAACCTACAAAAAAACAAAAAAAAACTAAAAGGTGAGTCATTATTTGTTTTTTTTTAGGAATTTCTATTTTTTTTATTGGCAATTTAGAAGACAGGTCTATGATTCACATAAATTAAATTCCGAGGTTTTGAACCCTTACCAAAATAATTTAGCAAATAATAATATGATGGCCAATAATTTAAATAAATAATTCTTAAAGAAATTAATCCTTTGTATTATAAATTAATCCTTAAATTTTTTCCCATTTATAGATTTAAAAAAAAAAATCTTCTCTCCTCTGTGAGTGTAAATATATCGTAAGATTAAGATAAATGTAAATAAATCATTTTAAGCAACAAAATTTAATTATAAAAAAAATAAAAAATAAAACAAAAAAAAACTTTTGATGACATCTTAGCATCACAAGGACGTAGTTTAGGAAATGGGTTTGACGAGGCCAGATATAATTTAGCAACTCGTATAATGTCTAATGGTGTTGAAGTAATTGTTGCTGGTGATAAAAGTACACTACCTGGAAATCCTTTAAGAATTCTACCAACTGGTTTATATAAGCCTCATACACTACCACCTACAACCATTCAGGATCATATGTTGATGTTGCTACCAAATGATTTACAGGTAATTTTTTGTTAATTTTTTTATAAAAAAAAATTTAAAAAAATTTGTTTGTGTGTTTTACAGGAGAATATAACGGCATCATTGTATCCAAATCAATTTGTTACAAAAACATGTCTTACAACCTACACATATTTAAAAACTTATATTCGTGATGGTAAATCAACAGTTGAAAGTCTAGAAAAAGTTATATCAAATATTGCAACTGAGGAGCGAAATACAATTCAAATTACACCAACTCCTACAGCTGGTATAACATTATCTCAGGTGAGATGCAATGGGATTTTAATTTAAAAAAAAAAATATATCTATTTTACACTTTATCTCTCTGACACCTTAAAGACTCTTTTACTCATGTAACCCATCTCTTTCTTAATAGCCATCCCATATTCAAGTTAAAAATTCAATAAAATTGTTTTGAAGTCTTCTAAAAATTCAATTAAATGCTTTAAAGCCCAGAAAGCCCATAAAATTGAAATAACAAATTTATTTAAGAGTTTTTATGACCTCTGACTCATTCTAACTCATAAGGTTGAGCCGTTAGTAGTTTTTATGTTTTTTTTTATTAAAGTTTCAACTAAAACCGATCAATTTGGCTTGAAGCCCAAACAAGAAATTCCAATCCAAATATTAGGGTGCCNATTGGCTTAAAGCCCACACAAGAAATTCCAATCCAAATATTAGGGTGCCAGAGAAATTTAAAAACAATAAAAAATATAATTAAATACGAAAAAAAAAAACTTATTATAGACACCAAAATTAGCTGTTGGAGAATTTCATACAACATATACATATTTAAATACAGTACTAGATGGTAATTTACCAATAGTTGTATCATCAAAACATACAGTTACAAATACAATAACAGCACCAGATGATTACTTATCATTATTACAACCATCTGAATCAGCAACAGCTGTCCTAGATACAAATACATATTTTAGTACAATTTCATTAACAAAAACATTAAAAAATGTTTTAATTAGTACAATTGATGTATTAACACAAATTGTTGTAACTGAATCAATGCCAGGAAAAGGTTCAACTGTAATAAAACAAATTACACAAACATTGTTACACGAATCAATACATATATACGCAACGAAAACTTATTTAACAACTTTTACATATTTAACAACGCTATTACAGGATATTAAACCAACAACAATTATTAATTCACATAAAAAAATAATTGAAAATATTGTAACTGAATCAATACAACATAATTTAATACCAGATTTAACAATTAAAATGTTAAAAAAATCATTAAAAAAAGATTTTTATTTAAACGGTATAACAACAATTGCAACATTAAATGATGGTCAAACATTAGAGATAACAGCACAAAATTTTATAAAACCAACAAAGATTCAACAAAAATTAACAACAACAAAATTTATTGATGATAATATAATAAATGATGATTTAATTATAGCTGAATCAGTAAATAATCAAATAATTGATGAAAATCCAATAAAAACAACAAAAATTAATAAAGTAACAAATTTAATTGGACAACTAGGTAATTTTAATGGTTTACAAGCACTTGGTCCAATGATTAATGCAATGGCTGGTTTATTTAAACAAACAAATCATCAAGAACCACAACAACAACAACAACAACAACAACAACAAGAATCACCAACAATTATTTTACAAGAAAAAAATCGTTTACCAATTTATATACCAGTTACAACAACATCTGATCAAATAACAAAAAATAAACAAATAATTGGTAAACCAATACATCAAAATAATAATTTATTAAATGGTGGTATACCAATATCACCTGGTGAAATAATAACAACAAATTCTGATGTTATAATTGGTCGTCCATCAATAATTGGACCAAGAATACCATTTAATACAATAATTGATGGTATGCGACCACCACCAATACTTCGTTCACGTAAAAATGAAATTAAAAATTTATATATTGGACCACCACCACCAATACCAGTTACATCTGTTATTAAAAAACGTATACCATATAATCATCCAATTATACCATTTAATCAAATACAATTTAATAATCAACAAAATTTATTACAATTACCACCGACAAGTCATCAAGAACATATACAAAATATTGATATACCACCAAATATTGGTTTTAATCATAATTCAGATGAAATAATTGAAATACAAAAAATTCCTCAAGTTTTTAGTACAGATCTACCACCACAACGTATTTATCAAACAAATTTACCAGAAATAATTGAACAACCACTTTTAATAAATATTCAACCATCACAAGTTGCTAATATTTTAATACCACATGGTTCAAGTTCAACAGCATTAATTTTTGGTGATGTTATTGAACAACATAAAAATGGACAATATTTTGATGATACAACTGATACAATTAAATCATCAAGTAATCATGGTATACGTATAACAGCAAATCAACCAATTTTAACAAATTTAGAATTTAAATTAAAATCAAATCAATTAAATCACAATGTTAATTTACAAGTTCCACCGTTAACATTTAAAACAATTGATACACAGCAAACAATACGTAACAAATTTCGTATACCAGTACCAAAACAAAATCAGCATCGTTATCCCCAATATCAACAACAACAACGAAAAACTCAACCACAATCACCACAACCCCAACAGCATCACCAACAACAATCACCACAACAACAACAGAATCAGCCACAACCCCAACAGCATCACCAACAACAACCACCACCACAACAAATGAACCAACCACAACCCCAACAGCATCACCAAAAACACCAACAACCACAACAACAACAGCCCCAAAGACCATCANGCACCACAACAAAAGAACCAACCACAACCCCAACAGCATCACCAAAAACACCAACAACCACAACAACAACAGCCCCAAAGACCATCAATCCCTATAAATAATGATTATTCAAATTTTGGGCAAAGAATACCACAATTTCAACAACAATCAACAACAAAAACAATTCTAGAATATTTACAACCACCAATAAATCATAAAATACCATTTCCAACAATCAATGAAGTTTACAATTTAAATAATATTGTTTTAGATAAATCATCATCATCATTGTCATCAACAACAATTGATCAACACACTGATGATGATTTTGAAAATGAAGAAGGTGAAGTTATACAAGAATCAAATTTACATTCATTGAGAGTTGGTGAAAATCCAATTGATGTTATATCAACAACAACAAAAATAACAATAACTGATGATCCATCAATTAATGTTGGACAAACTGAAAAATCATTTGATCCACGAATAACAAAAAATATCGATACAACAACAACAAAAACAATTTTTAATATTCCAACTCCAAAAATACAAAAACCACCAGCAACATCAACAACAACAACAACAACAACAACTGAAAAACCATCAACAACAAATTATTTATCATTAAATATCGGTGAAATAACAACAATTAAATCAACAACTATTGATTTTGATCAAACAGAAATATTTGATTTTAAAGAGAGCTCAAATCCACATAATTTAGCAGCAATAAATAATTTAATGGAAAAATCTGAACAAAATGATGAAACAATTAAATTTAAAGTACGTAATCCACAGTCACCAAATCTTAAACATCCATATGAGATACCTCAACCATCTGAAGATATGAAACCACCACCAGAACCAACAAATTATCGTAAACGTAATCATCCACAAAATGAAATAATAAAAGGGTTGGAACCACCCCCACAACAACAACAGCATTTAACAACACCAACACTAAATCGTTATCAGACATCAATGCCTATCAATGAAATCACAACAACAAAAACAACAACAACAACGAAAAAATCATCAATTCTTAAAGATTTGTTAATTGGACAAACAATAAACCGTTATAAATCTCCAACAACAATTCGTACAACAACAACAACTGATGATGATAATTTATTAATTATTGGTACTAAAAAATTAATTATTAGTCCAACAAAAATAATTAATACACCACCAATACCAACAAAGTATATAACAAATACAAAAACATTAACGGTAACAACAACAAAAACAACTGTTGTTAAAAGTCAAGGTATACCATCAACAATAACATTAACACTAACAAAAACAAAAATTTCAACAGCAATTGATACTGTAACGGAAACTCATACACTTAAACCAACATCAACAATAAAATTAATTGAATCAACAAAAAATTCAAAAATTATTGATTTCTCATATTATCCAGATTTTCCATCAATCGAAGGTACAGCGCATGTTGAACCAAATGTTCATGATGAACAATTAATTGATGAATTTTTATTTAAATATCAAGAAAATGATGAACAATCAACAACACCAGAACCAGAAAATATTTTTGTTGTTATGTCTGATAAAAAATCATCTGGTGGTTTAATTAAAATAAATTCAGAAATGATTGATACACATAAAAATGATTTAACAACAGATGATGATATTGATGATGATGATGTCTATCAATTACCATCACGTGATGAAGATGATGTTACAAAAGATGTTAATCATGTATTACTTGGTGGTATTTTAATTGCATCACCACCAAAATCAGAAAATACAAAATTTACAATGAATGAGTGTCGTCCAGATTGCAAAGCAAGTCGTAATGAGTTATGTCATAGAATTGATGGTGATATGCGTTGTGTTTGTCGACCAGGTTTTGCTAGAATGTTTCCGGATCGTCCATGCAAACGTAAGTAGTTTTTATTTTAATTTTCTATCTTTAAAAATAACGGTACATAATAGGTGAACCAATTTCTAAGCGAATTTTTAGACACGAAAATCTAACAGTTTTTTTTTTTTTAATATTGCAGCTACCTATACATACACAGTAAAATTAGGTTTATCTCGACACGGAAAAGATATTCTACACTATGAAAAATCATTAATGGATTCATCATCACCAAAATATTCACATCTTGCAATGATTACACACGAGGGACTAGACAGAATGGTTATGCAATCAGATTTACGTGATATTTATCATGGTGTACATGTTACTGGATTTAATGAATCATCAAATAAAATTGGTGTTATTAGTAAATTTTATTTACAATTATCTGATAATACCGATGAACAGAGATTAATTGATATATTTAAAAAATATTTACGTAGTAATAATTACAGTTTAGGTGGAACAGATTTATATGCAGCACGTCCATTAATTGACGATTTTCAAGTAATTGATTTTGATGAGTGTCTTAATTCACAATTTCATGATTGCAGTGATAATTCACATTGTTTTAATTTACGTGGTACATACACATGTAGTTGTAAAATTGGTTTTGCTGATTTATCAGTTAATTCAATATATCCAGGACGTATTTGTTCAGCTGAATTAATTGGTTGTGATAAATGTCATTATCATGGTACATGCTATTCACGTGGTGATGATCAAATGATATGCGAATGTTTTCAATGGTATGCTGGTAAAAATTGTCATATAAATCTTAAAGTTTTATTAATTGCATTAGTGACATTGGGTGCAATATTATTTGCTCTATTACTAATGTGTATTATTGCAACATGTGTACAAAAACGACGAAGAAGACCAAATACTGGTTCAATACCAATAAATAATAAAACAATTTCTATTGGACATCATCATCAAAATATAAAAATTGATAAGAAAGCTATAATACAGGATACAAGCAGTGAAACAAGTGAAGATACAAATACATTGCCATATGTTGCTAATGTAAGTTTTTTTTTTTAAGTGGTTTGAATCTTTGGGTTTCATAAAATTTATTTCATTTATTTAGAAAAAAAAAATTCAACAACAAAAAACATTTAGCATGGAACAAAAAGATCGTTCATTAACAGTTATGATACCACGTGCTAAATATCATCCAACACCAACTGTACCACAATCACATATTAATATGGAATCATATGATAGACGTAGTACATCGGTTTGTAGTACAACAGAAGCAAAATTACTTAGTTACTTGGATGCAAGTCCATCAGCAACCAAAGTAATTTTTTTTTTGGTTTTTTTTATTAAATAATAATTAGTGAGCCCTTGTGCTTGGTATGAGGTGTACCAAGGTGAATGGTCATACCCCTAGCCCAGACCTATCACCTATCATTAAAAATAAAAAAATTGCGTCAATTGAACCAACCGTTCCCGAGATATGCAAAATTAAAAAAAAAAACGAGTTTTGATAGGTCGGCCATTTTGAAAAAAAAAATAGTGGGTGGGGTCTGACGGTCTTTTATTGGATAAAAATCCAAGATGGCGGCAAGAAATAAACACAAAATGGTGGCTAACTAAATTTAATCGAATTGGGTTTAACCTGAAAGTGGTCGAATTTTTTTTGGTCGAATTTTTTTTTGGAAATCCCGAAGACAGATGGCGCTGATTTTTTTTTTGTTGGAAATATTTAAAAAAACGGGGTGGAAGGAGGTTGTTTGGGGTATATTGTGTTTCCCAAATGGAGATCATGAAAAATCAAGATAGCCGAACCTGAAATGGCGTTTCTGCCTCACGGGGGGTCAGCCAAAAGGTAATTAAAAAAAAATTAAAATAACGGTAAATTTTTTTTATTTTTCAATAGGATTCTTCGCGTAAAAAATCAACATCAAGTACACAGCACAAGCATAGTTTAATTGCACCAACTGGTGCATTAATTTCAGCTGGTTTTGAAGTCTCAGCAACTGTTGGTAGTGACAATGAAATTATTGAAAAAGTTATTATACATAAAATGAGTAATTCCGATCAGCAACAAATTTTATCCAGTGACTCACAGTTTACGTTAGTTAGGAAAACTCTTAGTCATGATAACCTAATCGATCCAATGGAAGATTGGTTAAATGTCAAAAAGATTCCTCAGAATGAACTGTAAGTGATTTTATTTTTTTAATTAAATTAAAAAAATATTAAACAATTTTTTTTTTATTTGTTTTCAGGACTGTATCAGAAGCTCGTTCATATGATGAGACGACAATACAAGTTCCAACGAAATTACGAAAAATTTACGACAAACATTCGTCACATATGAACAATGATGTAAGTATATGATAAGGGAAGGAGGGGGCAAAGAGAGAAGAGGGTTGTTTACTCTTATATTATTATTTTTTTTTAATTTAAATAAAAATCGAAAGAAATGTCTTTGAACTTTGGAACATTGGAACGATTGTTGGTGGTTGAATGTCCTCAGGTATCCTAAAAATCATGTTAGAGTGACACCTTTGCTTATTAGCGAATTGTTTTGAATGCACATCACGGGGGGGTTTGGGTCTCTAAATTGATTCCCAATTGANTGAATTATTTTGAATGCACAACACGGGGGGGTTTGGCTTTGGGTCTCTAAATTGATTCCCAATTGATTANCGAATTGTTTTGAATGCACATCACGGGGGGGTTTGGGTCTCTAAATTGATTCCCAATTGATAAAAATTCATCGATTTTTTTTTATTTACAGTTTCAGGAAGCTAATACAATGGCTGAAAGAGATCTTGGATCAACATTTTTGTTGCCTCATACACATCTCTATAAACCAGACAGAGTAAGATTACCTAAGCGCCTTTTTTTTTATTAATTTCAATAAATTTTACTTTTCTTTTGATAGGGAAGTGACATATCTGGATTTGATTCCTTATAAATAAATAAAGACTTCTTATAATTATTATAACGGGAAAAAAAATATTTTTTACAAAAGATAATACTCAAAATTTGTTATTTATTTTTATTTATTAATTTTAGGGAATAAAAAAATACTTATTTTTATCTTAAAGAATAAGAAGAAGAAGGAATATACTCTGCCAATTGTTTTTCATTTAATTTTCTTTTGATTTTCTTCTTTTTTTCTCATAGGATAAAAATATATGTTTTTTTTTTGTTAAGACAAAAATATTATTAACGGGAAATTGTATTTATTATTAACCAAAACAAATACTAACAAAGTGCCAAATTGGTTTATAAACATTTTAATTAAAAAAAAAATTATTATTGATTTCTTATGTAAAATAAAAAATAGTAATTATAGGTGAATACACTATTATAGTAGTGGTATTTGTTTAAATGTATATAACAATTATTTTTATAAATAAATTTTTGTATAAAAGCTTTTATTTCAAAATGACTCTTCTTCGATTTACACAAATGCCTACATTTAGGCGATTATTTTAAAATTCGCTTTTATTTTTTACTTTTAAAAGCTCAAAAGTTTTGAAGCTTCAAAGTGTACCGTCAGATGTCTCTGGAATACAATTTTTGTGTCTCTGTAGTGTCCGTTACTCAAAGATGTTGATTTTAGGACCTAATCACATTGAATAATTGTTTATTTGTCCTCAAGTACTCTATAAAAACGATTTGTTAGTTATATGCGCTTGGAAATCGTTGATAAGAGTTAACTTTTCTTTTATTCGTAGTTGTGTATTTTTTTATTTTTTTATCCAAATTACTTCAAACAAGTGAAAAAAAGATAAAAAGAAAGAAAGAAAGAAAGAATAAAAAAAAAAAACATTTCATTTTAAAATATAATATTTTAGAAGGAGAACTTTTTCTTTGTTTCGACGGTAGCCAGAACCTAAATAGTGGGTGGTATATATATAGAAAGAATATACAATAAATATAGAAACAGATGAAAAATTCTTTGACGAAGTGTGAGGTCGAAGATGATAGAAAGAAAAAGTTTTTTTTTTTTGTGCTTTTTTGTAAATGGTGGGGAATAAAAACGCGCTATAAGAAAAACTCATTGTGTATTATGTATAAAAAGTAATTGTATAGATGGATGAATGGATAGCATCCAGTATATTTTATTTTTTGTTTGGGCACAAAAAAAAGGGTGAATTTGATAAAAAATTTGGGGAGGGTGGTACGTAGAAAGAGATGGAAAAAAAATGTAAATTCAAGAAAATTTTAATGGAAATTATTTAGGCTTTTATTTATTTTATTTTTTTATCAATTTTATAGGGTTTAGACTTTTTATGAATTATTTTTTTTATTTATTTTATTTTTAATTAAAAAAATCCAGGAAAACAAGATAAATCATAGATCACA
>JXPK01012662.1:0-11530 GCA_001014425.1 Trichoceridae sp. BV-2014
GGGTGTATTCATTCGAACCTGAA
The DNA here is from genome assembly GCA_001014425.1 of Trichoceridae sp. BV-2014. NCBI lineage: Eukaryota > Metazoa > Arthropoda > Insecta > Diptera > Trichoceridae > Trichoceridae sp. BV-2014. The sequence goes on from JXPK01012662.1 coordinate 24, forward strand.
AGAAAACACAAAAAAGAATCGATTAGTTAATTAAAAGGGCAGGGATGNATTAAACGAAGCATTAATGATTTTAATATATCGGTTGCATACTCCATTTTATTCATTAAAATAATCATTAAAAGTGATGCAACATTTACTTTATCTCTGATATTAAAATTTTTTTGTGCTTCGAGTGTTTCAATAAATGTTAATAGAAAATATTTATTATTTATTAGTTGTTCGTATTGTACCATTGCTGTATCGTAATTTGTACGGGGTGTATTCATTCGAACCTGAAAGAAAACAACAAAAAAAAAATCGATTAGTTAATTAAAAGGGCAGGGATGAATCATTTAAACTAAAATCTTTTAAAAAATCCCAACATACCTTTGGTGTATTTAATATCGGNGTGTTATTTGACCCAACATACCTTTGGTGTATTTAATATCGGATGATCCGATACTCCTGGAAAAAATACTTTCATAATATAATTAATATGATCCAATGTTGGTATACCAGAATTTTCTAAATCAGCTGTTAAATCTGTCATATCTGTTTGTAATTCAGCAAATGCTTGTTTACATTCCAATCTTACATTACTCTCCAATGTATCCATTTGTATTTGTATACGTTTATATTCACGTTCAGCCTGTGTACTTTTTCGACGATATACAATCAAAATAATTATTAATAAAATAACAATAATTAATGTACCGATACCAATACCGGTTATTGCATGTGAAAATTTATATGGTTTCATTAAATCATATTTTAAATAACCAATACGAAATCTTAAAGTTTTACCAATTCTTACAACAACTAACGGTAAATCAATTGATTGTTCTAAACCATTTTCATCAGTTCCAGGTGGTTGATGTTCTGGTGGTGTACAAACTAATTGTGTCATTGCAAGACTTGTTACATTACATTGTAATTGACCAATTGTTACATTAACATCTGTTTCATCGGCAGCCATATTTAAATTTTCACCTTCAATTACTAATGTATCACCTTTATATAATTTTAATTGATTTATAAATGGAAAATATTTTGGATCCTCAACATATACAATTTGTGAACGTAAATTTTGAAAATATTTATTTAAATCACGTACTGTTTGTACACTATCCATATTAAAGCTTATTTGTAGTGTTAGTTGAGTTTCTTGTATTTTAAATGCTTGTAAATCAGTACGTGTTGAAATTGTTGAAAATTGTTCAATTTGACGTTTAAATTTTTTCATTTCATTTTTATATGTAAAAAATTTACGTGAAACTGATGGTGCTGGACATTCCATTTGTGATGAATTTAATACAAAACATGTTGATTTATTTACACGTTCATCATTTAACCATACTTCAATTTCTGGTTTTTGTATTGAATTTAAATTTGTACCATGTACAGTTATCATACGACCACCAGTTGAAAAACTTTTTAATGGTTTTATTTGCATTATTTTTGGATCTGCTGTATAATTAAATATACTACAATTAAAACAATTAAAAGTACGTTTTGCACCATCAATTTTTAAATATAAATTTTTAATCATTTCTGGTTGATGTGACGGTGATGTTATACAAGTTAAACGTGATGAACTAGCTTGAGTTATATTAATTAAACATTCATAGTCATCGAGAGATGCATAAATTTTTGAACCAATATTTAAGTAACGTCCAATTATTGATAATTTTGTACCACCAGATTTTGGACCAATTTGTGGATGTAAACCATCCAATTGAATATTTTTATATTGAAATTTAACTGATGATTCTGTAAATCCAGCATCATTACCAACTTTAACTGGTGCTGTTAATTCTTCAAAAACTGAACCAGTTCTACATTCAATTTTAACAGAAATTTCATAATTTTCCAATTCACATGGAATATCACCAATTCTTATTTTACCTCTAACATCCTCTTCCCTTATACCTAAATTACTTCCTTCAATTGTTATAAGTGTACCACCTTCAATTGGTCCACTTAAAGGTTTTATCATATCAATACGTGGTTTTGGACATTCAGTTGACATACCATAAACACATGTACCATTGTATACACATGAATTTTGACACCATTGACATTTATATTTTTTTTCACGTGTTACACATAAACTACAATCAGCATGTTCACGATGTGATCCTAAAATATCACATTTATATAAAATAACTGTTATTTGATCAATAAAATGATTACGATTCCAATGTATATCAACTTTTGCTTCGTATTCATTTGTCTGTGATTCATATGAAAATGTTGTCTTATCACAAATAATAAAACGATTTGATTCAACACGTGCTGGTAGTACCATTCGTGAACCTTCAATATCAATTGTACATAGAAAACCGGTATGTGTTGATTGTGGCCGGGGAAGATTTTCTATTTCTAGTTTTATTTCTTTTAAAACTTCAGCTGGTATTAGTATTGGTGATTGTTGATGTTTAAAATGTGGACAAGACATTTCACGATTTATAACATTTCCAGTATTTCGACAATTTGATGTATTATCAACACATTTATTATCATAAATACACCAATTACACATCCATTGACTTTTAACACATGTTCGACATGTCTCATGCTTTGAACAATCATAAAAAGCAAAACTTCTTGAAACAAAATCTTTATTTGTTTCAGAACTTCGTACACTCAACGGTACTAATATATGATCTTTTAAAGTATCAATTAATGGACGATATTTTATTTGTGGTGTCTGACATGATAAACCATTTTCCGTTACATTTGCATCAATTGGTGTTGAATTACCAAAAACACATTTGTATTTTGCGTTTATTGGTAATTCGGGAAGTGTTCGAATTATTAAATTTACAATTGCCATTTGATTTATTGGAATTTTATCAGGTAAAACCATTTCAAAATCAATGCATTGTTGACCGCTTCCAAGTGATAACCATCTTGATGCACTTGTATCCTTTTGACATGTACTACGTACTGTACAACGTTTTTCTAATGAACACCAGCCACAGAATGGATCACGTGACTCTAAACAACTTGAACAATTTGTATATTTTCCACAGTGTTCAACACGAAGTTTTGTTATCTGTAAAAAAAAAAAATAAGAAAAAAAAAAATTAAAAAACGTTTTTACATTCAAAACTAACGGGAAAATATTTATTTTCATCCCTTTCTAAGCGGAGCTAAGGGGGAGACAGATTAGGGTTCTGTTGAATCGAGATTTGTGGTACTCGATTCCAAGCCAGCTGAGTATGACTCATATAAATAGAAGAAATTCCATAATAAATAAAATAAAATAAAATAAAATAAAATAAATAACAACAAATGATCAGAATTTCATTTGTTTATAAACAAATCGAGTATCTTTGGCTTAAGACAGAACAAAAGAATAAAGAAAATTTTTTCCAACCTCATTCAGTTGATTTTAATTTTTTAAAGAGTTAAAACCCGTTTAAAATCCAATAAAATGTCCGAATTAATTATTTTAACTTTAATATTTTTTATAATTTTTGGTATTTCAATAACAGTTGGATTCTGTATTAAATGTTTGTTAAAAATGTGTAAAAAAAATCCAAGAGAAGAAATTGAACCAGTCGAATTGAAATATTATTGGAAAAACGATGAGGAATTAAAAAATGCAGTTATTGATGAAATCACCGAAACTTGGGAAGAAATTGAAATGAAGAAAACAAAAAAATTGAAAAAAAATAAACTTCAGAGAAAAAATGAGTGTAAGTCAAGTGATGTGACTACACCCAAATTGGCATAAAGAAAAATTATGTTTTTTTTTTAGGGGTTGGAATAGATTTGATGNAAAGAAAGCACAAAAATTTAAAAAAAACAAAAAAAATAAACTTCAGAGAAAAAATGAGTGTAAGTCAAGTGATGTGACTACACCCAAATTGGCATAAAGAAAAATTATGTTTTTTTTTTAGGGGTTGGAATAGATTTGATGGAAACAATTTTCGAAGAAGATGANAAAAAATTATGGTTTTTTTTTAGGGGTTGGAATAATTGATTTGATGGAAACAATTTTCGAAGAAGATGAAACTGAAATTAACTGAAATGGACCTTTTAACAGCTTTTAAGATAATCTAATCACCAAAAATAAATCTATAGAAATAAACTGTGTTTTATTTACCTTTTGTCTGGACAAAACATATAAAAAATCTTGTTTCGATGACATCATTGTATCAGGTAAAATTGTTTGACCATCATCAACAATTATTCTCTCATATTCACCTGGTTGCTGTCCAGAAATCATAACTTTTTTTATTTGTCCATCAATTGTACCAAGAAATGCCAATGTATGAGGTCCTGTTATAGCCGTTGTTATCGATGTTATCGATTCATTTAAATATGTAAAAAGTGAATCAGCAACAATTGGTGCAACACCACTTATTTTTAATCCAACATTACAAAAATTAAAAATATTACCATGTGAACCACTTGTTGGACATTTACCATCATTTATTGTACCACTAATATAACCAAGATTACGATCTTTTATTGAACCATTGAAACACATGTGAATATTTTCATTGAATACTTCTTCAATTTCTTTTAAACTGTAAATACACATTGATGATTTATGTTCTGGTTCATTTGTTATTTCTTTTGATGGTGAAAAAACCGTTACTAAAATATGATCATCTTTTTTAATACCAAGCTGCTGTCCTAAATGCTGACCGGCTAGTGTTATTTTTGCATCACGAATAATATTGTAATCAATTTTATCATTTTTATCATTTTTTACTAAACACTGTATTGTTACTTCTGTATAACTATCATAATTTTGATCGTTAACACAAATTCTTGTTAAACGTGTTATGTAACCATTCTCTTCAGCTAAATGTGATTTTTTTTGTACAACAACAAAATATGCATAGTCTGTACTATTAAAACCATAAATATAATCAACTAAAAAATGATCACGATATTTAACATCAATATTTAATATTGATTGTTGTATTGAAAATTCAGCAATTTGTAAATCATCTAATTTTCTTGAGGAAATAGCTGGTACATCGTGTCGATAGTCACCAACATTTGTAAATGTTGTACCAACATATAAAATATCTTCTTTATTCCATGTTGTATAACGTGATGGTCCAATAAATGCAAATGTTGTTGAATTTTCATCATTTGCAGCCAATGGCATTAAAATTAAATTAACTGAAGCTGGAAATGTTTTTAGATTGTAAATTTCACATGAACCCTGTCTTAAACTACCACAAGAAATTAATTTTTCTGTTTGTTGATTTATAATTAAAATTTTATTAAAATTATTTGTTTCAATTGTTTCAATATCATCGTTACAACCACCAGCATGGCACTGTGGACTATCTGGTTTTGGACCATTTATTGAAAAACTTATCTCAGTTAAATTTTCATTTAATTTTATTATACGATTTGTTGAACCAGCATATAGATGAAAATTTTTACGATCGTATTTTAAATGTGAAAAATATGAATTATTTGACAGGTTATACTGTGAAATAATATCAGTTGTTGGTGTTGATGTGATTTCATTGAATTTTATTAGAATAAATACAAATGAAAGGAGGACGGACATTTTTCCGAGGCTTTATGTGCTATGTTATTCCTGTGCAAAGAGAAAAAAAAAAACAAATAATTAATAAAAAGCCATAAAAAAAAATTTACAGTTATTTTCACATAAGCCTGTAAAACTGGTTTTTTATANGAGGCTTTATGTGCTATGTTATTCCTGTGCAAAAAGAAAAAAAAACAAATAATTAATAAAAAGCCATACAAAAAAATTTACAGTTATTTTCACATAAGCCTGTAAAACTGGTTTTTTATATTTTTTTTTAATAAAAAAATTGACATATTAATCACTACCCGGGCCCCAAAAGAGCAACACAACTTAATTTAAAATTAATAACAAAAAAAAAATAATCTCNCAACTAAATTTTAAATTAATAACAAAAAAAAAATAATCTCACCCTTCATTTATAAATAAAAATTGTTTTATTAGTAAAACAGTCCAGCACTTGTTGTTTTTTGTTAGTTTTTTTTTAATTCCACAGCAAATTCTTTCATTGAGTCTCTGGAATAAATAATTTTTTATTTAATTTATTAAATAAAACTCCATTCTTTGTTTTTTTGTTGTACAAACATTTTANCTTCATTTATAAATGAAAATTGTTTTATTAGTAAAACAGTCCAGCACTTGTTGTTTTTTGTTAGTTTTTTTTTAATTCCACAGCAAATTCTTTCATTGAGTCTCTGGAATAAATAATTTTTTATTTAATTTATTAAATAAAACTCCATTCTTTGTTTTTTTGTTGTACAAACATTTTAAAAAAAAAAAATCACAAAAAGACGGCCATGTTTGACAATAAAACAAACAACAAAATGTTTTTATTTTGTGTAGTTTTNAAAAAAAAAAAATCACAAAAAGACGGCCATGTTTGACCAATAAAACAAACAACAAAATGTTTTTTTTTGTGTAGTTTTTTGTCTCACATTAAAATTCTGTTTTTTTTATTGTCAAATCACTTTAAACTAAACAAATTAATTTATTAATTAATTAAATATTTATAAAACAGTTATTTATAAATAAAAATAAAATAATTAAATTCACGAGACTGATTTTATATGAAATTCATTTAATACTAATTTTAGTTCATGGTTTTCACCGTTTTATTAAAAAGTGGCGCTGTAGTCGCATAAATAATAAAAAAGTGTTGCCACATCAACGTTTTTTCTTTCTTTTACTAATTTATTCATGTCAAACATAACGGAACAATTTATTTTTATTAAACTGTCAGTGCTTGTAAATAAAAACAATCAGAAATAAGAAAAATAAAAACAATTAATTAATTTTTATTTGAAAATGTTTGATCTCTGCGTTAATTGTTTTGATGGCGCATTTATTTAAATAAAAATAGTTGAAAAAGGAAAAATTGCATAAGAAAAAGTGAAAATCAGTGGAAAAACAATGAATCAACGGATTTTAATCGGAATTATCATGCTCGCAATAGTAGTCTTCGAGACAGGTAAAAAATAAACCATTTATGAATTTTTTTCAATAATTTGGAGCACCCCTCCCGATGTGGAAACAAAATAAGTGATAGGGAAGCGCCCACGCTTCTCTGGAATTATTTTTGAATTTTTGTTCTAGTAAAAACTGAAAAAAAGAAAGGGAATCCCAAGAGGGTGCTCCACGGGATGTTTTTTGTTTCAATTTTTTGGCGCGATGAAAAATTCTCGATTTTTTTTTAATCGATTTGTTTTCTTCTATATTTTCAGACTGTTGTATGAGCAGACGTATTCCAGCCTATCAAACCTTATCAACAGCAAAATTGGATTACTGCAATCAAACGGAAATAATCAATAAAAATTGTTTAAATGGTGGAAAATGTTTAACAATTATTTTAAGTAATTTTAAACGTTTTTCCAAATGTTTGTGCCCCAAAAAATTTCAAGGTGAAAATTGTAATCGTAGTCAGTTGGCATCAAGAACAAAACATCGAAAATTAAAAAAATCGATTAATAATCAATCGATTGATCGATCAATTCATTTACAATCAAATTTAACAAAATATGGAGGAATTGAAAAATGTTTTGGTGAATTTATGGATCAAATCTGTTTGAATGGTGGAACCTGCTATAATATAACATTTTTTGATTCATCATCGGAGGTTTTATGTGAGTGTGCCGATGGATTCAATGGACAATTTTGTAAATACAAAACTGTTGAAATTCCAATTAAAAAAAATTGAGATTGGGGGCAAGGGAGGGGCAGCTGTGCTGTTGATTTCATTTTGACAAGATAATTGCCTAAAACGTCTATAAGACGATCATAAAAAAACAAAATAAATGTAAAATATTGTAATTACAAATAATTTGTAAAAAAATGTTCCTTTAAAAAAAAAATAATTAAATTAGTAAATTTTAGAATTACTAAAACCTGCTGTCAACTCTTATTAAATAATAAACAATAATTGTTTTAATTAATTTTTGTTGTTTTGTTGTTTTATTAGGGGATCTCTGACTTTTAAGGGAAATCCCTGAGTTTTAAGGGAAATAGCGAAGTTTTCGCTGAATTTAAATTATGGAAAGTTTGTTATATGGTCGCATCAGCATTAAATCTTCGGTATGGAATTGATTTAAATAATTATATGTGTATATCTATATATTATATATATACCGGATAATAGAGTGCGGCGAATCGAATGCATTCCAAAAATATCTCCCAAAATTTTTTTTTTAAATAAAAATAATAAAAAAAAAATCCCTGTTTCAATTTTTATTTTTTTTTTTCAACATAATTTTTTTTCTAAGTACTAAAGTAAATAAAATATGTATGATACACATTGAGAGGGGGAGGGGGTTATTAAGAGGAGGCTGTGACAATTGTTTACATAGTAAAATCATCCGATAAGCCCCTCTCACAGCCAGAGGATTTTTTTTTTAACGACAAAGACCAGAGTGGGCTTTTAAAGATAAAAAAGCTTAAATGGGATTTTTGTGAGATCGTAAAGGGCTTTAGACCCCTGTGAGTGCACAGAAAAAAGCATTTTGAGCTCCGAATTTTTTCAGTGAGCCTATTTTTGTGTGTCTGAAAGGGGCACAGTAAGACCATGTGAAAGGATTTGATTAATGGGTTTTAGGTGTGTTTTAGCAAGTTATATGGGATTTGTGCAAGTTTTATGGGTTTTAAGAGTTTTACTAAGTTTTATAGAAGTTTCACAGAGACTTGTCCCAAGTTTTACTACCATGGTTGTCCCCACGCCTTTTTCACCCTTTAACTCTAACTTTTTTATAGCTTTTTAATTTATACACAAAATCTTTTTATGGTTTTGCCCATCCCTCCATTTGTTTTTATTGTTTAGCATTAAATTAACACCAACAAACCCCTTTTTGAATAAAATGCAGTAACCTTCCACCAAAACTATATAAACAAATTTGCGCGCATCTATATTTTGATTGACAGAGATTTGGTGTTTTTTTGAATTATGATTTCAGTTTAGATTGAATCAAGCTCTCAACAAGTTAAGTTCAACAAAAAACAAAATTAAAAATTTCCCCAGTATTTTGAACAATGTTACCCCCAACTATTTAGTAGTAAAAAAAAAATAGTGAAATAAAAAAAACATTCAAATTTCAACAATGTATCAAATCTATAACCATCAGCAGTAGATTTTTTTTTATATCTATACATTGTAGAGCACGAAGAATAAAAAAAGCTCTTTTTTTTTGTTATAACATAGAACCTTAAAGAAAGAAGAGAAACAATCGACTAGGCTATAGGAAAAAAACTATCGTCATCGTCACAGTTAGGATACAGTCTCACCACCGCCACCACACAGTAGCTTAGACGTAGCGGTAGACGAAACAACTTAAAAATAAAAAAAAATAATTAAAAATATTTAAATTTAAATTTAAAAAAAAAAAAAAATTGTATTTTTTATAAAAATTAAAAACAAAATAAAAAAAAGTGATTAGTGATGAGTTTTATTTTTTATTTTTTGATTGAAAATCACGCGTAAAGCACGTGTCAGGGAATCCTTTTCCCCCTCTCCCACCCCCTTTTGATTAATTTAAATATTGATTGGGTGGAAATACGGTTGTATAACTGATTGGTCAGTTTAACGTAATCCTTCGTGAAAACATGCACGAAAACATGTGATAAAAAAAACAGTGCCTGTGACTCTATCGTTAAATTTTTTGCTTAAATAAAACCGTCCAAGTATTTTTATATAAGAAACAAAAATTAAAAAAAAAGATTAAAAAATTTAAAAAAAATGTTTCAGTGTTAAAAAAAATAAGAAATTTGTTAGTTAGGAAATGGCAATTGGATCAGAAAATTCACGATGGTTAAATTTTTGTCCATGTACATATCCTGGTGCACCGGGTCCAGGTCCAGGACCAGGAAAAAATCACAATCGAATATTTACCAGTTGGTTAACATGGTTTATAATTTTTTTTATTTGGTTAGGTAGTCCAATTAAAATAAATTGTCGAACAGAAAATGATAATAAATTAATTAAAAATTTAATAGATGTGAAACGCACAAGTGATAGTAATTTAATTAATTATAAAATAATAAATAATAAAAAAATTCATTTAATTCAAGAATTAAATGATTGTCCAAATTGTTTATCAAATAATTTAGATAAAAAATTTTCAATATCATTTTTCACATCATCAAAAAAAAAACAACAACAAAAATATAAAAAAAATATCACAGCAAAAAAAATCATTAAAAAAAAAATTAAGCTAAGACATGAAAATAAAAAAAAAAAATTAAAAATTTCAAAAATTTTTAATTCTAGTATAAAAAATTTAAATAGTGATTTTATACGTTTAGAATCAATAAAAAATCAAATATTAAAAAAATTAGGTTTAAAACAAAAACCAAATGTAACACAGTATTATCCAAAACAAGTTATTATCGATACAATTATGAGAGCTGGTGAACAAAATTTTAATGATGTGAAATTACAAGGAAAACATTTTAGTGTTGAAAATGATATTGAATTGGAGGAACCAGAACCAGATGATTTCTATGGTAGAACAAGAGAAATTATATCATTTGCTGAGCGGGGTAAGTTTTTTACACACACACATTCATACATACACACACACACACACACACAAATACAAGTTACGAACGATCCNCATTCATACACACACACACACACACACACACAAGTTACGAACGATCCGGCTAAGTAATAATCAGTTTTCAAATAGCACATAGCCATTTTTTTTTTAATTTTTAACATGTAGGGATTAAAAGACTTACCAAATATAGTCTNTTTTTACACACACACATTCATACATACACACACACACACACACACAAATACAAGTTACGAACGATCCGGCTAAGTAATAATCAGTTTTCAAATAGCACATAGCCATTTTTTTTTTAATTTTTAACATGTAGGGATTAAAAGACTTACCAAATATAGTCTTCGAGCTTCAGGGATTAAAAATACTCTTCCGGGCCTCAATTAAAATCCAGGTTATCAACTTTNTCCTCAATTAAAAGCCAGGTTATCAACTTTCCTAGGTTTCCTAATGTTAGTAAAAAAAAAACGAAATTAAAAAAAATATTTAATGTCCTAGAACTTACTTTGTCCTAGTTTTAGCTTTAAGGCTAAATAATGTATTACAAAGTATTTATTATTGAAAGGAATGGAGAATGGGGGGTTCGTCCTGTTCAGTTAATATAGTTAACATCAAAGTAAATTGCAGTTTTATTGATCTTTTTTTTTNTTAATTTTTAACATGTAGGGATTAAAAGACTTACCAAATATAGTCTTCGAGCTTCAGGGCTTAAAAATACTCTTCCGGGCCTCAATTAAAATCCAGGTTATCAACTTTCCTAGGTTTCCTAATGTTAGTAAAAAAAAAACAAAATTAAAAAAAATATTTAATGTCCTAGAACTTACTTTGTCCTAGTTTTAGCTTTAAGGCTAAATAATGTATTACAAAGTATTTATTATTGAAAGGAATGGAGAATGGGGGGTTTAGGAGGGTTCGTCCCGTTCAGTTAATATAGTTAACATCAAAGTAAA
>JXPK01016802.1:0-10902 GCA_001014425.1 Trichoceridae sp. BV-2014
TATCACTTCAAACAAAAAGGACTTGCGAAACACTTACATATGAAATTTAAATCAAAAAAATGTCACAGTCTCTACAACAGTCAATTGTAGATGTCCGCAGAGTAAAACTCAAACAGGACGTTCAATTAGTCGAACCTGCGATCTTACACCTGAAAAAATATTGGTGGATTCAAGTCCAGAATTTTAATAATTTAATAGAAAAAAAAAAAAACAAAGTGCAAAAATGGAATGGTTACAATCCGAATTACGTACTGCTACCAAAGAATTAATAATTTTCGATTGTCGGAGTTCAAATGAATAGGGAAGGGTCGCAATTAATTACTCAAAAAGATTACAAAATATATGTAAATAAAAAAAAAAACTCAATACAAATCCTACGCCCGGGATTTGTTAAATAAAGTTATACTCAAAATTCTTTCGTCCATTTATCTGAGATAGGACAGCTGCTCATAAAGCAAGACAGCCAATTTGTAACTATTTAATAGAAATATCAAAATTCATATGAGTTAAAACTGTTAAATGACGAACGATTGGACTAATTACAAATCAACGCCCGTGATTTGTGTATTTTTTACTGATTTAAAGTAGTAACATAAATAGTAATAGTAGTCAGATTTCACAGATCAAAGATTTTGAATTTGAAGAGATTCAAAAACAAGTTGAAACAAAAACTCAAATGCAAATGTAGAAAAATTATAAAAACAAAACCATCTTCAAATAAAATGTTGTATGTCTTACATAAAAATACAAATCAACGCCCGTGATTTGTGTGTTTCTAGTGACTTTTTTTGGATTACTACTTCATCAAAAGAACTCAATACAAATCCTACACCCGGGATTTGCAGCAATAGTCCAGCCAGGTTTCTAAGTGTTACTCTCGATGACAACATTCGAAACAATACAAATTGATCCATCAATTTTAGAAGAAGATTATCCATCTATGATTCAATCGAATATCACGAACTTAANCAATTTTATAAGAAGATTATCCATCTATGATTCAATCGAATATCACGAACTTAAAAGAAACAAGTCACTTCGATCATACAATGTAACGAAATGGGTATCACTTCAAACAAAAAGGACATGCGAAACACTTACATATGAAATTTAAATCAAAAAAATGTCACAGTCTCTACAACAGTCAATTGTAGATGTCCGCAGAGTAAAACTCAAACAGGACGTTCAATTAGTCGAACCTGCGATCTTACACCTGAAAAAATATTGGTGGATTCAAGTCCAGAATTTTAATAATTTAATAGAAAAAAAAAAAACAAAGTGCAAAAATGGAATGGTTACAATCCGAATTACGTACTGCTACCAAAGAATTAATAATTTTCGATTGTCGGAGTTCAAATGAATAGGGAAGGGTCGCAATTAATTACTCAAAAAGATTACAAAATATATGTAAATAAAAAAAAAAACTCAATACAAATCCTACGCCCGGGATTTGTTAAATAAAGTTATACTCAAAATTCTTTCGTCCATTTATCTGAGATAGGACAGCTGCTCATAAAGCAAGACAGCCAATTTGTAACTATTTAATAGAAATATCAAAATTCATATGAGTTAAAACTGTTAAATGACGAACGATTGGACTAATTACAAATCAACGCCCGTGATTTGTGTATTTTTTACTGATTTAAAGTAGTAACATAAATAGTAATAGTAGTCAGATTTCACAGATCAAAGATTTTGAATTTGAAGAGATTCAAAAACAAGTTGAAACAAAAACTCAAATGCAAATGTAGAAAAATTATAAAAACAAAACCATCTTCAAATAAAATGTTGTATGTCTTACATAAAAATACAAATCAACGCCCGTGATTTGTGTGTTTCTAGTGACTTTTTTTGGATTACTACTTCATCAAAAGAACTCAATACAAATCCTACACCCGGGATTTGCAGCAATAGTCCAGCCAGGTTTCTAAGTGTTACTCTCGATGACAACATTCGAAACAATACAAATTGATCCATCAATTTTATAAGAAGATTATCCATCTATGATTCAATCGAATATCACGAACTTAAAAGAAACAAGTCACTTCGATCATACAATGTAACGAAATGGGTATCACTTCAAACAAAAAGGACATCATTTACTCCTGCTACAAGCATGGTTAATGACATTAGTCCATTATTATCTCCAACAAACATAGATCAGAATAATGGCGATTATTATAGGATTTCTTGATTTAATCAGCGAACTTTTTAATTAAAATTAGAATTTCTTGACTTTAAGATTTCTTGATTAATTGAGAGAATTTCATGATTAAAAACGGTATGAAAGCTCATATTTTTTTTAAAAAAATCAACTTGATTAAAATCGTGATTTAAATTAGTGAATTGAAATAATTTTTAAATTAATAAAAAAAATAATAATAAAATTTAAAAAAAAAACCACAAACAACTGTATATATATTTTTCATTATTTTCTTTAAGCTTTTTTGTCTTAAAAAAAATGATCGGGCTAACAAAAAAAAAAAATATATAATAATTGATGAAAAAAAGTATTATTAAAAAATCAAGAAAATAAAAAAAATTTAATTGAAATGAATTTCCCATATGTAATTTTGTATTCGACCAAGCAGTAAGTAATTATTTAATTTTTTTATTTTTTTTTTTAAATAAATAAGTATGTAAGAATTTTTTTTTTTTTTTTAGTAAATTAAATAAATATGTACCCTAATTATTATAAAAATTTTCGACATTCAAACCATCAGATCGTTTATAGACCGAGGCTCATTCAATGCACTAATCGTTTATAGACTAGGCCACAATCAAACCACAAATCGTTTATAGATTGGGTCCCAATCACACATTGACACATTCACACAAGTAATTTTATAATTGTTATAGGTACATTCATAAATTTACATAAGAATACATATTTTTATCTTTTTATTCAATTATATAAAAACCCACTGCCATTGAAAAACACAAAACTACAATATGGATCATAAAAACTATATCATTTGTTCCCATTAATTATATGAGTGAATTTAACATTAAATTTTTTGTTATCGTTAGCCATTGTATTGAAGTTTGATTGGTTTATTTTTTATTTATTTATTTTTTTTCTTTATTAGATTTTTTTATGGAGATCCAAGTGTATAGAATCTCAAGTTTGGTATATGAAGTTGTTTCGATAAACGCTAAAATCGATCAACTAAGCATCAAGAAACAACTAATTGAAGCTGGATTTGGTCAATACAGCTTTAGCACCGGAAAATTAGCGACAAATTATTTTACTTAAGGGACGATTTTCACCATTGGAAACAAAAGTTTATTCAGCAATGCGTTTTGGGTGGTCTTAAAACCGTAACGGTTGAAATTCATTCATCGAAATTGAAATGAGTACTCAAAAAATCTTTAAAACAAAGAATTAAATACAAATCCTACGCCCGGGATTTGTTAAACATTCAAGACATGGTTGCAGATGTCGAACCTGCGATCTTACACCTGAAAAAATATTGCTGGATTGGGATTCAAGTCCAGAAAACACAATACAAATCAACGCCCGTGATTTGTATGTTTCTAGTGACTAAGCAAATCAGACAATTTGTAATTAGTTAGTTAACGGAAAATAATAATGTTATAATACATGAGTCATCTGTAATACTAAAATCAAAGACTATGCAATGAAACACATTTCAACTTATGAATTAATTATTTAATTCATTACAAAAAATCAACACCCGTGACTTGTTAAAGAAGCAGTAAAAGATTAAAATTCAATTTTTATATCTAAGAGTTGAATATAAATTAAGTTAGGCGGCAAATGAGCATTTAGTGACGTTTTGATGGAGCAGATCCACAGCCCTACGAGATATTTTTTTAATATGACGCCACTAAATGCTCGTTTGCCCCCTAACTATATCAGAGATGAGAATGCTTTTTTATTGTTTTTTTTAAAACATGTTTTTGCATCTCATCTCTGCGCTTGTTTTTATAATGGATGTGAAATATTTCATCATCTATTACTGTGTACACCTTACCCACCCAGGTAACAAGCAAACTAGTACACATCCAACCATTTTTTACAGTGTAAAAGACACTCACGTTTTTGGAACTCGATCCATGAAACTTTGTCGTTTTCTGGGTGTTTTGATGAGTTGAGTCCAGTTCAGCTGTTGTTGCTCTTGTAATTTTTGTTGCTCTTGTTGTAATTGTTGCTGCTGTTGAACTGTTGTTGTTGTTGTCGCTATTGTTATTGTTGTTGTTGCTGAATTTGAAGTTTTGGCTGTTGTCTGCTAATCAATATAGGCTGTTGTTCTCTTTGACGTGCTTGTAATAATTGTTGGAATTTTATTGTTGTTGATTCTTTGACCAGCGTCCAGCTGCCCTAAAGTTAAACAAAAAAAAACTATTCAGTTAAAAATTTTTTAAAAATTAAAATGAAAACTCACCTGTTGAAAGTCAGCAAAACTAAAAACTAAAGACTTACAACCCCCGGAGATTCTCGCAGTAAAAAATAAATAAAATCTTAATTTTTTTTTTTAAATACCGATTTTATTAATCTAGTAAATAATAAAAGATTTATTATTATTATTAAAATACAATACAAAATAAAAAATGAAAAAAAATTATAAAAAAATTATTCATCATCAGATGGGCTTTCAAAATCAACGGCGAACTCCACCTTTTTTATTTTAGGTAGTGGAGATTCTCCTTGTGGGGTTGTATCCACCGCATCTGCAGCAGCCAATTTCTGACAAGGTACACACACCTGATAAAATTTTTTTTAATTATTTTTTTCTTGATATTTTTTGGGCTTTAAACACTTACCCCTTTCACCTTTGTTTGTTTACATCTTGCACAGCGCTTCTTATCATGTTTCACGCACTGAGGACATTTCTATAAAGAAATTTTATTTTTATTTTTTGTTTGAAATTATTAATTAATATAACTTACTAATTCCTCTTGAGCGAATGCGGATTTATAATTACTTTTGCAAATCATGCAAAGATATGATTCTGACGACATAATTTTTCTGGTGAATGATGATTGTCCCGGTGGACGTAGTGGTGGAGTTCTAGCACGCTCCATTATGCTGTATCTTCTTTTTCTGTGAAAAAAAAAACAAAAAAAAATCAAATTAATTAATTAAATAAATTTAAAGATAAAACAAATCAAAGAAATAAATACAAAAGACTTTTTTTTTAAACAGATCACGACCATCTTGTTAATTATCCTTTAATTGTGCTACTGAACAAGCACCGCTAGAGACTAATTTACCAGTATTTTTGCCCAGACTAAAATATATGTTAAAGGATAATATTTTTGTTTAACAAAAAAATAAAACAACAAAAAACATTATTTCCTTGAATAAAACAGCTAACAAGTTTTGTCCAATTCTTCTTAATTTTGTTTTGTTTGCTGTTTTGGATTTCTTCTTACATTTTTTTAAAAAAAAANAACAAGTTTTGTCCAATTCTTCTTAATTTTGTTTTGTTTGCTGTTTTGGATTTCTTCTTACATTTTTTTTAAAAAAAAATTTTAAATGTAAAACAAATATCTTTCACGATCAGAATCGGTATATAAGTGGATCTAATTAACATTATAAATATATTACGCAAATTTAAATTTAATTAATTGTATTTTAAGTTCCCTATGTACAATGGATTCATTTTTTTTAATTAAAAAATTCTGGGGCAAAGCCTTTTGACTTTTTAGCCCTCTAAAGTATTTAAGTGACCCAGTACGCACCCAGCGACTAACTAATCGATTTTTTAAATAACTAATCGGTTTTCCCCTACGAAATAAAATTCATTGTATCTGCAATTGATGTTTTTTTTTATTTTTTATTTTTCCTGATCAAACTGTTGCATTTTCATTATAATTTATGGAATGGGTCATAAACCAAAGAAAAAAAAAATTTATTTTACTAATAATTTCTCTCATTTCCTTTTTTTATTATTTATTTTTCACAACAGTGTGTTTGTCAGTTCGATTATTGGAATTAGAGCTGTTATTATATTTCTTTTTTACTCTTTTCAAAGAAAAGAATTTTTCCATAAAAAAAAAGAAACAGAATAATTTTCCCGGAAGTTCATTATTTTTATTTAATTTAAAATAAAAAAAAATCTCTCGTTTCTTTCTGGTATCTTAAAGAAAGTTAATTGAATTCCCATCCACCCCCTCACCCCACCCTTCAGTTCTTCCCTTTCTATATGTTATAAAATCATCTCTTAACAAACCCAATTGTCTGTAATATTTTTACAAGCAGAGTATACATTAATTTTTGATTTCTGTCGTTAAATGTAAGTTGTAACCATGACATGAAATCATAAAATTTGTTGAGGGAATAGATATTATTGACCAGAGAACACCATGAATACAAATTTCATCATTTTCTTTATTATTTTTTTTGGAATTCATTTAGGAGATGAGCTACTTTTTATTATTAGAAAAATTCTGGACAGGAAAAACAGCTGAGAGAATAAAAAATTATTTAAATTCGATTTAGTTGCTATTGAAACCCAGAAGGGGGAGACGAACTATGCGTATAAAGAAAATATATGATTTATTTATTTTTTTGCTTTAACAAAAGAAAGATAAAGAAAATTGTATCTTTTGAAAAAGTAAATTTTCCATTACAATTTTCACCATCTTTAAACATAGCACGAACAAAAGGCGATTATAGTTGAATGAAAGGACATAGCGATTATACCCTTTTGTAACCCAATGGATTATGTTCGATTCTATTAGATTTTCAGTGTGTAGTATTTTCATTTATACTAAAATCTTTTGTTTGAATTTTCCCCAAAACCTAAATTTCAATCATAGCAGCCAGCGACAAAAAAATTATTATTTTGTTGCTGCTGTTGTTGTTGTTCCCATCAAAGACAAAATAAATATATTTTAATTGCTATGCTAATCCTTCAACCATTTTTTTTTTATTTTATTTTTCATTTCTATACACTTTTGATACAACAAGAAAATGATTTTTTTGTTCGATTGATGGATTAGATAGATTTTTGAATAAATAATAACAGAAAGGGGGTAGGGAGAGAAGTTGTAATAAATTGAAGAAAAAAAAAAAATAAAAATAAATTCTCGATACTTTTGCATAGACATTTTATGGAAGGGACTAAATGCAATGAATTTCTCTCCCCCTAGTCCATTCCATGTGCACTATTAAGGACCGTTAGGTCCACAAAACCACATCCAAATAAATATACATTTTTTAAGTACAAAAGAACAGCAAATAATGTCAAAGCATAAACCAAACACCTCTATTCTTTATTTTTTTTTATTCATTTTCTTTAAATAGAAAATGTGTTAAACAGCTGATGATGAAGGGTGGGTGATTTCCTTTTTCTTGAATAGGTAAGGCTTAAGATTTTTATTTTTTTTTCAATTTAAATTCGAGTTTATTGATTGATTTCTTGTTTTTTTTTTCAATTTAAAGAAAAATCAATAAATCCGCTTGATTAATCAAGAAATTCGCTGGTAAATCGATGAAAATCTAGCCATAGCTTATTAGAAAGAAGAATGTNAATTTAAATTCGAGTTTATTGATTGATTTCTTGTTTTTTTTTTCAATTTAAAGAAAAATCAATAAATCCGCTTGATTAATCAAGAAATTCGCTGGTAAATCGATGAAAATCTAGCCATAGCTTATTAGAAAGAAGAATGTTCCACCTTTCTAAATATGTAACTAAGACCTAAGTCAGGCTACTGCTACTGTGCAAATTACTCTAACTGAAGAATAAGTGAAGATGACTCATTTGAAAAATTGAAAGGAGGAAAATTTGTTTATGGTTTTTTACATTCATTATAAATAACGGTAATAATTTAACTCAAATATTAAAAACTACCCTTAAAAATAACAACAAAAAAAAAACACGAGAGAAAAATCAATTGAGAAATAACTATCAAAATTTGATTTATTATATATCTGAAAACAAGACAATAAAAAATAATTATGAAAGGGGGAGGACTAAAAAAAAGAAAGAAAAATAAACTTGAAAAATCAATCGAACGGGTGTCAGGTTCATGGTGATTAAATATGAGAGGTTATTGGGGTTTTATTGGCTTGGATTTATTTTTTTATTGTTTTTTTTTTTACACAAAAAAAAATAAATTGGAAAATAAAATAATTGGAATTGAAATTGAGAAGTGTTTTACGTCACGACCAAATCAAAGAGTTCTCCTGCCAAGTACCAATGAATTTACTGTTACTTTGTTTTACCTCATTCGCCTTTCCCCCCCTTATCACTGAATTGCAAATAACTTTGTAAGAACGCATTAAGAAATGAGTGAACATAATCTTTGCTGTTTATGACACATGTCCCATGTGAATTTTTTTTTTTTTTAAGAAGAAGAAGAAAAAGTTTATGACATGGTGTCGAACTTTGTTGTGTGTGTAGTTATATGTGAAACTCACCCTTAATTCAAAAGAAAACAAAAAAAAAGAGAATATTTCTTAATCTTGACTATACACAAAAACTTATTATAGTTGTTTTGGTTTATTACAGGATTATTTATTATAAGATGTGATGAGTTCTATAATAACTAAGAAATAATGTATTAGGTTGATAAGAATCAAGTAATTCATAATACTTTGTCATGTTTGATTAGAGCTTAGCTTATAATAGGTTTTCTCAACTGGGGAGATGATTTTCTTTTTTTTTTTTAGGTTTTTCCTTTATTCAATGAATGAAAAATTGTTTAAAATTAACCACCCCCATCAACCTTATATGAATTATTGTTCCACCTGTAATCATAAGAAATTATTCACAAAATCCATTCGTTTAATAAAAATAAAGAAAACGGAAGAAGAAGAAGAAAATAAATAATATATAAAATAAATATAAGAAAATTACAACGAATTTCTCTTCTTTTTTTTTTTATTTGATGACAGAAAAGAAAATTATTTTGTAGATTTTCTATTACATCAAAGAAATCATTTCGTTATTATTTATTTTACTTATTTGTTTATGATTTTTTTTTTCTCTCCTTCTTGTTACAGTAATTTGTATTACAAACGCATGATTAGACCAACGGGGTAGTAATAAGTTTACTTTTAAATCAATAAATAATTGACTTTGGGCCACAACAACACTTCGTTTTATAAAAGGTTGCTCTAAGACTAATTGAAAAAAAAACTCCACACAAATTCTATAATTTGTGTGCCTCCAGTGTACTATATTATTTTTTTTATTTACTTTTTTATCAATACTAAAAATTTATATTAGATTTACAATACAACATAATCTCCTTTAAAAGTTATGTACACAAAAAACAAAATTTATTGGTCACTTTGTGAAATTACGGTCACGTTCGACTCTTCGATTTTTTTAAAATAAATATAAATAAAAAAAAAACCATGTAAAATATATTATTAGGTTGTTTGTAGGTATGGGGGAGGGGGGAGGGTGGTTTTCAGGTCATGAAAAATTCACACGCTGCTTCATCCACTACAAAAAATGAAAAACCAATATATAGGAAAGAAGAAAAAAAAAAACATCTAGAATAGAATGAAAGCAGCTAAAAAAAAAGACCCTTTTTTTACTCCTTAGTCCTTTATGCCAATTGTCAAGTACATGGCTCTTAAAAAAAAAAACCACACACACACCCCACAAATGATCTTAAAGTATATTTGATAGGGGTAACTTAAAACCAATATATATTGTAAATTATTGTGCTCACGGGAAATTCATTTTACCCGAAAAAAAAAAATGATCTTTTCTCAATCGAAAAAAATATATATATAATGGAAAGTTTAATGACTTTTCAAATAAATTTATATGGACTTGGTGGTTTTTCTGAAAACCAGATGGATTTAATTGACTGTTTTAACACTCTGACACAATGAATCGATTTTTAGATCTCAAAATTCTCTTTCCAATATGTGATGCCAATATAAAAAGGATTTAAATATTTTTGTTCAATTGAAATATTTTAATATTTTTTGGATTATAACAAACACAAACTTTAGAAGAGATCAATAAATGTGACAAAACAAATAAAGTATAAAAAAAAAATAAAAAATTGAAATTGTGATAACAATGCTATTTGTTATAGATAAGAAAACCAAAAATTGCACCCATTAGAGTAAATATGACAAAAAAAAAATATTAATTTTTGTTTACTTGATTAAATTCAGTGCTGTACTTAGCACAGTGAAGGTCTGAAGATACAAATAAACAATAAGCTGTATAAGTACTAGGATAATTTTGTCCATTGTTCAACACACCCCCTTAAAGAATAACTAAAGCTTATTGTCAAATATTTTTTTTATTATTCTTTGTAAGAGTTTTGTTGCGGGTAAAATCTTTCCGATCAAGTTAATTAACTGCCATAATTTCATCTCATGCTTTTTCTTCTTATTTTATTTTGTATGACAAAAATTAGTGAAATTTTTGTGAATGTATGTCACGTGCGTTTTTTCCACCCCTCATATGGAAGTATAAAGAATTAGTCATAAAAATCTCACACGTTTAGTTGATTCATCTTATTTTATTTCTTGCCTCAAGGTTATTCCGCAGATAATTAAATCTTGTAATTTAAAGACCTACAACGATATCATCGATTGACTTTTGGACAAGCTAATGAACTTAAGCGATGTTTGGGTTAAATTGACAAGAAATTCAGTACTGCTTAAGAGGTAAGAAGATGATTTCCACAATTTCTTGTGAGAATAGAGTATTATCTTTAAGACAGGTGAGTTGGTTTTTTTTTTTTATTTGAAGAACACAACAAACAAACAAAGTACAATTGNTCAGGTGAGTTGGTTTTTTATTTTTTATTTGAAGAACACAACAAACAAACAAAGTACAATTGAAGACATTTAAAAATGAAGAAGAAGAATTAAGTGTCTAGTTCGGAATATTCTCTTTCTCAAACCAAATAAATAAATGTTTATTTCCTTAAACAACAATGGATAAAAAAAAA
>JXPK01019781.1:7352-18744 GCA_001014425.1 Trichoceridae sp. BV-2014
TTTTTTTTTTTTTTTTGGTTAAAGATGAATTAAAAATGCAGGGGAGGGAAACAAAGTCTGTTAACAAAACATATTAAAAAAGGGGGGTTAACGGGGGGGGATATAACATTGTATATACAAGAAAAATTTTGAAAATTTTAAATGGCTGGAGTTAGCACCGGATTTTTTTTTTTTTTTTAATTTAATTATTTTAATTATTTTATTTTTTAAAATGCACCAATTGCCAAATCTTCTATTGTTTAGGGTCTTAATTGTTAAAAATTTGTGTTGTTTTTTTTTATTACCTACCAAAAACAAGGAGCCGACGATACCAAATAATAAAAGAAAAATAAACATAAAAAAAAAAATCAAAATTAATTAATATCAAGCGGGCTTTGTTAAACAAGGAAAATGGCTCCCCCTTAAAATCAAAAAAAAAATGCTGTTAGAAAGCTGGCGAGGATCTACAGAGTATTTTCTGCCTCCTTGTGACCCTCACTTGGAGTAGATAATTTTTTTAGAGTGAACCCATTTTTTTTATAAACCCCTTTTGATAATTTCTTTAAGTACAAAAAGCTGATTTCATCACTTATCCAGGTCTAGCTGACCTCCGACTTAGTGTAATCTTTAGTCCAGGAGCACTTAAATAGTTGGAAGGTTGGTTTGAATCCAGTTTTTTTTTTCTTGGATCTCCAGTTCCAGACTTGATGCAAAACCGCAAAACGGCATTTTTTTTATAGTAAAAACACATACCCATTGCTAGGGGTCAGGGGATGAAGGGGAGAAGCATTATTTTTATAGCTTATATACATGACAACATACATTTTAATTTCAGTATCTTTGATCGATTAGAATCCTACTCTTTTCCACCCAAGGTCACGTGTTATTAAGTTACTAGTGTTTGAAACCGTCAAACCGAAAAAAAAGGAGCGAAATTTAAATTTTATGAGAAACGAATGCTAAAACCTTGACAAAATTTATGTTGGAGAAAAAGAGTGGGATTCTAGTAAACCTTTGATTAAAATTAGTCGCACAATTTGATAAGTGACGCGCGTCAGTGTTATATACAATTTTTTTTTTCTTGAAAGGTCGTAGAAATATTTACAAAAGATTTAAACCCAGTTAAACTACTGGGAAAGTGCAATTAGTTAGTTTAAATGTTAAAGAAACAAAAAAAAAAAAAGAAAAACAAAAAAATGATTTTTTGGGATACCCAAAGGTGCATTTTAAAAAAAAATAAATTAAATTTTTTTATTTAATTTGATTTTTACTTTTTTTTAAAATAAGGAGTAAAAAAAAATTTAAAAAAAAGAAAAAAAGTGGTGCCAGAGCCTACCTTAAATAATTGAACTCCTATAACGGCAAACATGAATTGCAGTAGACATGTTACAAGTACAATATTTCCGATAGTCTTAACAGCGACTATAACACACTGCACTACGTGCTATAGAAATTATAAAAGAAAATTATAAAAAAAGAAAAAAAAATGTTTTTTTTTTTTAAATTAAAATCCGAATAAATTAATTAGAGAGAGATTTCCCCTGCATTTTTTTATTTTTTTTAATTATCTAAATTTAATTTTTAATTAATAAAAATAAAAGAAAATAATAAAAAAAAAATACCTTTAATCCTTTTGCACGATTAATTGCTCGAAGTGGACGAAGTACTCTCAAAACACGCAAAATTTTCACAACAGAAATTGCACCAGAGCTGAAAAGAGAAAAAATAACTGTAGTTTTTAGTTTTTTGGTTTCGACACTAAGAGCACATTTATATCCACGTCCATGTCTCATGGAACAAATTTTTTTCAGGTAAATTCACTTAAACCCAACAAAATCCACTTAAAGCCATGAAAACCCATTCAAATTCGAGAAAATCCACTTAAAGATACTTAAATCTAAGAAAAGCCACAAAAAACCATCTTAATTCGTTTAAATCGCCTTAAAGCCACGTAATGCATCGTAGTCTCCGTAAATAGACAATTAATGTTCCATGGGACTAAAATATTTTAAAAAAAATAAAAAATCCAACTCACCTAAAAAACATTGAAATCAATGAAACACAAACCACTAAGATGTCAAGTAAATTAAATGCTGAACGACAAAATGCACCCTTGTGTAATACAAAGCCATAAGAAATTAATTTGAGTAGTAGTTCAATTGTAAATACAGCCGTAAAGAAGTAATCAAAATAATTTAAAATCTAAAAAAAAGAAATAAAAAAAAATTTATTAAAAAATTTTTTTAAAAAAAAATGTACCTGATTTCTGTCTGAATTAGCATTCAATGGATCCTCAGCAGCTAACATAGCTGATGAAAACATGATACAAGCCAGTATAATATTTCCAAAATGGCTGTGATTGCATAACCAATGACAAAATACACGAAATCTAATTTTTGGGATGAAAAAAAAAATAATTATTTTTTTTTTAGAGATTTTTTTTTCAAATTAAAACCGATATTGGGTAAAGTAGTCATTTACACACAACAATTAAATTAATTAGTCTGTGGGGGGTAGGGGGTTGGGGGGTAAAAACCACATTTAATCAATTTTTTGGCACCTGTTTGTTTGTGAAAGTACAAAGAACGATGAAGCTGGTGGAATTGGCTGTGTCTGTGTTGGCATATTAATATCTGACATACGACGTGGACGTGCTGATGATATACCACCAAAATCTTCTTCATCTGGAAATTTAATTTTTGTGCAACAAAGAAGAAAAAAAAAACAAAATGGCTACTAAAAAATCTCTGTTGTGTGTTTTTGGTGTATTTAAGACGAAAAAAAAAAATGGCGCAATTTTAAAAAAAATCCTAGAATTTTACCTGTTTGTACTTGAAAATATAAAGAAAGCACTTCCTTTAGGCATAGGTTTTTTTGTTTTCTTCATGCTGACCTCTGATAAACGTCTTGGACGAGCTGTTACTTGTTCATGGACTATTTCTTCCGGTTGGTCTGATTTTTTTTTTTTTTAAATTTATTTTTATTAAATTTTTTTCATTTTTTGTGTATGTGTGTGTGTGCAAACAAAAAAAAAATTAATTGAAATGACTTACCATCATCGTCGTCATCATACTCCTCATCATCATCATCCAAATGAATTTTTGTATCTGATACAGTTTCATCATCACGTTCTGACATATTACCTTCATCGACGTCACAAAATTCATCACCCATTAAATCTTCGTCGTCATCTTCTAGTATTGGTGTTGGACTTCTTGATTTTGGTTTTTGTTCTTCGTCTTCTTTGTCAATTGTTGTTAGTGAGTCTGCATCAGCTAAATTATCAACAGCGATGGCCAAGAAAACATTTAACAAAATGTCTGAGCGGTTTTTTCGGTTAAGGAAAATTTGATTTTTTTTTTTTTTTTTTGATTGAACCGTTATTTTTTAAAAAAGGATACAATTACCACAGATGAACAATATGATGAAATAAATACAAGCCAGTATTCCAATTGAAGCAACACCGCCATAGGCTTGTATGCCATCGTACATAACTAAATTCCAATCTTCACCAGTTAGTATCTAAAATAATGATAAATAAAAAGAAAAATCGCTTAAACTTAGAGAATATCTCACCTGAAAAACAGTCAGCAAACTCTGCCAAAAACTATCAAAATTCGATCTCGGTTTCGGTACAGCGCTATTAAAATTAAATTTTCCACCAAAAACCTGCATTCCAAGTAATGCAAAAATAACAATAAATAAAAATAAGAGCAGCAAAAGCGAAGCAATCGACTGAATTGAATTCAATAGAGAAGCAACTAGATTTGAAAGAGATCTCCAGTACTTGGTAACTTTAAAAACTCTCAAAAGTCGAACACATCGAAGTACAGAAATACCTAATGGTGGCATTACATGTGTATTGGTTAGTACCATTTCAATAATACTTCCAAAAACAACAAAACAATCAAAACGATTAAATAGTGAGACGAAGTAACCTTGAAAACCTAAACTGTACATTTTTAGACACATTTCCATTGTGAATAAAGCAACAAAGAACATATTTGTTACTTCTTGAAAATCATCTAACCAGGCTGGTTGTTGATAGTGTTCTGTTGCTAAAACAACGGTATTTAAAAATACCAGAACAATAATTAACCAATAGAAAGCCTGTGATTTTACAGCTTTTCGACATGAACGTCGCAATCTTCGATTTACTCGATCCATGTCTTTTTTCTTTTTTCTCATCCATGACTCTTGAATTATTTCAATTTCTTCACCCAACTGATCCTGTGAATCCATTTCATTTTGAATTTGTTTTTTTTGTATTGAATCTGGTTGTCCTTCAGCTTCCGGTTCAATATCTTCAGCTTGTGTTATCCAATCCAAGTAACCCCGTAAATCCTCTTCAATTTGTTGTTTTTCACGTAATTTTTGAAAATCACCACGATTTTTAGCTTTTGTACGTTCTTTGGAAAATTCACCACTTAAAACTCCTAAAATTAAATTCATGACAAAAAATGCTCCTAAAATAACCATTGAAATAAAATAAATCCATTGCCAGCTGTTACCCATGGCGTCTTCAATCTAAAAATTAAAAAAAAATAAAAAATAAAAATAGATAGCGGATTGGGAAGTGACTTACATCATATAAAACATCAGTCCATCCTTCAAGTGTTATACACTGGAAAACTGTGAGCATTGATAAACCAAAATTATCAAAATTTGTTATACCAAAATTTGGTCCCTCCCAGTAAAATTTACAAACCATGCCAACTGATTCGCATGAGAAACCACCTTCGCCACATGGATGTGGATCATCCATTGGATCACCTGGAACAGATAAATAGAGAGAGAGAGTTAAATAATTACAGAAAAAGACTCACACAGACTCACCAGTTGCATTATTAAAGCATGTTTTATGCAATTTACCAGAAAACAACTCCAATCCAATTATTGCATAAATAATAATAACAAATAATACCAATAGAGCAATATGTAGTAAAGGCACCATAGCACGTAATATTGAATTCAAAACAACTTGCAAACCTATAAAAAAAAAAATCAATAAAAAAAAAACCCCAAAAAAAAATTTTTTTTAAAAAAAACTTACTTGGAACACCCGAAACCAGCCTCAATGGTCTCAAAACCCTAAAAGCTCTCAAAGCTTTAACATCAAAACCTTCCTTCATTAAATTTGACAGAGCCGTACTAATCATTCCAATAACCACAATTGTAAAATCTAATAAATTCCAACCATTTCTTAAAAATGCACCAGGATGTAATAAAAATCCATAAGCAATTAGTTTCATAACACATTCCGATGTAAATATAACTAAAAAAACATATTCAATTTTTTCCAATGCTGCATTTGTTGTATTTGAATCAGAATTTGGATACGGTGTATAAACCGCTAGTGCAACACAATTTGCAAAAATTGTTAATAAAATTAAATACTCAAATGGTTTCCATTCAACAATATCGATACATAATTTTCTTAATGGATTTTTTAATGATAAACAAAACAATGCACGAATTGGACGATCCGGTGGTGGTTTACCACTTCGTCGTACCGGACGTTTTGGTACAGCTCCAGAAGCATTTTGTTGTTGTCCACCAATTTGTGTACCAGGTACACCAGCAGATTGTTGTTGATCATTTTGTTGTTGTTGTTCTAATTGTGGAAGACCACTATCACCAACAGTTGTGCTCATTGCTGCTGTTGTAGCAGTTAGTGTTGTCTGCCATACACCAGTTATTGAATTACTTCGACGTAAATGAAAAAAATTTGATGTTGTTGTTGTTTGTTTTTTTTTACGATTAAAATTTTTATTAACAAAATTGTTGTTGTTTGTCTCAACTGATTGTTGTTTTTTTTGTAAATTATTATCGATTTTTTGTATTTGAATTTTTTTACTGGAATCGACAGCCAGTTGTGACTGTTTGTTGTCAGATTGGAGCTCATACTGGTTCCCTGTAAGAAAATATAATTAGTGATTACAATACTTTCTTTTATTTAAAAAAAAAATAATAATTTCTTAAGAAATAGAAGGAATAGAACTCATTACAGCTCATTATTTTTTGTTAAAAGTTTCCAAAAATCTTATTAGCAAAGACACCAACCATTTAATTAATTTATCCAGAGAATCTCGCCCGCCCTACAATGACACCATCTTACAATTAATTACAAAGAAAATTACAAAGAAAAAAAAAAGCTCATTTGTGATTAAAATCTACAAATTTGCCGTAAGATGTCGCTCAAAGCTCAATTTAAATCGATAAAAAATTAGAAGAATGAAAACTAAAAACCCAGTGACCTTATTTTTACATCTCAGTAAATTTTTCTTAGATGGAAATTAATTTTCCTATATTTTTCTCTA
Organism: Trichoceridae sp. BV-2014; assembly: GCA_001014425.1. NCBI lineage: Eukaryota > Metazoa > Arthropoda > Insecta > Diptera > Trichoceridae > Trichoceridae sp. BV-2014. Next base: position 13,652 of record JXPK01019781.1, read on the forward strand.
TAAATAAGTAAATATACAGAAAATTTTCTCGCTGGTTTTTTTTTTATATTATTTTTTACAATCGAGTTTATTTTTAGATATTTTTTCGGCATATGGACATAAAATGTGTTTTTTTTATATGCCACATATAGGGGGTATACACTAAACAGTACACATTAGTAAATATTTGAAAAATATGCTGCGTTTATTTTATACTTTGATTAAATAACGTGCTTCATAAATATATTAGTTGGTAGTTAAAAAAAACGCATAATAAACCGAGTTTATTCTCCGTTACTTTGTGGAACTCTACAGCCCCTGAAACAATTTCTAAATCCCTCCAAATCACCAGACTCCCATCAGACTTAAAAAAAATGCATTTAAGCACCACTTGCATCGAATAAAACGTTTAATTTCTCTTCAATCATAAAAGTACTAAAAATTTTGTGTTTACACACATTAAAAATGTTGTTTTTGTTTTTTTTTGCACAAAAACCAAACATAAATGTGTTGTTGAATGCATTTAAAATGCAATTAAAAACCTACAATGTAACAACACATAAGAAAAAACCGCACCACACACATCTTAAGTTAATTTTAATTAAACGATAAAATCTATAAAGTTTTTCTATTTCCAGATGGTTTTTCAATGTAAATTAAAGAATAAAATTTATGTGAAATTGTGCGAAAGGAGTGGAAGTCAAGAAAATAAAATAAATAATAAGAAAATGTTATTTTGTTGCATTTCCTTGAAAAATTATTTTAAGATTTTTAATGACTGAGCTATGACATAAGACGTTTGTTTATTACATTTTTGTTTTTATTTAAGTTTTTTTTTGCAATTTCGCTAAAGTTTTATCGATTTTAACTGAATTTCATCGATTTTCTTATGACCTGATTATTTTAGGTCACTAGTAGCCCGTAAGACTTAAAAAAAAACATTTTCTTAATTTTTATTAAAAGATTCAAGAAAAATGTTTTGGAGACGCCTGTGTAAGCCTACTAAACCCATAAAAGGGCGCCAAAATGCCTATAAAACCTGGTAAAACCCATAAAACGTGACATCCATTATCTGCGTAACAAAAAATCGAATCAAAAAAATATATTGATTTGTTTATTTGTACAAATCACCCTGTAATGCAATAATAAAAAAAAAACCCATTGATTAAAAATCAATAGATGAGAAATTTTTAGCATAATTTTTTTTATAGGAGTGGAGGATGGTTTTTTTTTAAATTGTTTTTAAAGGTCGTCACTAATTACAAAACCCCCTTTCAACACCCCTTTCCCTCCCTCTTCTCTCGAATTAATTAATATTCCATGACAATAACTAAAAATAGATTTTTTTTTTATTATCTCTAACGGTGTTTTGAACAATTTAGGGTGAGCGCCAAATAAGTATGGAAGAAAAAAATATATATATAAAAAAAAAGACAGGCGAGACGAGGAGCTCCTTCTTACCAACTTTGTTGTACTTTTTTTCCATTTGCAAAAAAATCCGATGTCAGATTTTTTTTTGTTTTACCTGAACTTCATTTTCATTGTTAACTGTAAAACTATTTATTTAATCACGAAAATTATTTATCAACTTATTGGAAACATTTTTTTTTTTAAATAAACTGTAGGTTAAAAATTGGCACGTCAAAGCACTTACAAAACAACACAAAACAGTTTTTGTTTTTTGTTAGAAAAATTTTCCCTTTTCTTAAAATTTTTTTAAGCGTTTTCCGATGAGCACGTCAATAGAAAAAAAAGAAAACTGTTTTCCTCAATATTTAATGAAAAATTAATGAAAAATCTCTCACTCACTCTTTCAAAACTAATAACTTTTTTGGGAAAATACTTAATTTTGGAAAGTGGTTGCAGTGCGCAAGATTGTCTGTTAAAATCAACCCCGCAAGTATTTTCCTAATTTTCTCTATCACAGGGTGTTTCATCATAAACAAAAAAAAAAATACATTTTAATTAAAGTAAGTTGTTTAATTGGACTTTGTAANCTTGATAAAGAATTTTAAATTTTAATTAAAGATAAAACAAAGTCAAATTGAGGGAAAATTTTTTTTTGTAATTTTTTTTTGTATTACCCTCTCACCTTCTCTCTCTCTGATAAACTTTTTACCAGGAACTTATCTATTTTTTTATTTTTTGTTATCAATTTTCCCATATGTGGAAAAATTTGACATTGAAAAGAGTATGGAACTGTGACATAGTTGACTAGTTGTATCCAATTAGGTTCCGAAAATCTTTTTTCTATTAAAAAAATTGTTGTGGAGACACACAGATACTTTTTGAAGCGCTTTTAAACTATTTTAGACGGCTCTTCCACTTTATAAATCCTAAAATTGACAGAAATGTTTTATTCAACAGTTCTGACTCCTTGACTTGTTTTAGCTCCATTAGGCTAGCTTGTATGTACTTTTTTTTAATTTTGGATCTTTTTTTATTAAAAAAAATGTAAAAAAACTGTTTTGGAGGCTCCTAAGTATTTTTGCTATAGTTTTAGACAGTACTAACAACCCCTAGCGCATTTAAACTCATGAGACTGATCTTCCTAACGGAATTTTTTGTGTTATTAACCCCGGTTAAATTTATAGTTTTTTGAAATAAATTAAATGAAGTGATCTGTTGTTTTTCTTTTTGTGAGAAAAAAAATAAAACCCGCGAATGTATTTTTGTTTGCCAAGACATCAAAGTGCGTAAAACTAATTTAAGGAAAATTCTTTTTAAATTAAAAATGATTCATTATTGAAATTAATTATTTATTCTTAAAGGAAATGTTTAAGAATCACTTACAGAAAAAAAAAGAAAAAAATAACGGTTATACATCAGAAAATTAAGACGTTTTCCCAGATTTGTCATAGAAATAGCTTCGAAGAGACAAAAATAGCTTTTACACGTAATTTTTTATTTTTTTTTTCTTATTTTTTTCTTTTTTAAATTATTTAAGCCGTAAATAATGTGTTACCATACCAAGTTTTATATATTTCTTACTGTTTTCAAAAAAAAAACTTGCAAAGAAAAATATATAAATTTTTAAGAAAACTTACCAAAGGTAATCAGTTATGAGTAGCATCGTGGATTTTATTTTTTTATTTTTCTAAAACTTTTAAGAAAAATTTAACAAAAAAAAAGATCTTTCACTTAAATATTAACGTTCACACAAACCGGATTTTCTTATTTAAATATTCCTTCGTCTTAAATTTTAAAATAAATTTTTTTAAAGAAAAACTCTTCAATAAATAAAAATTTTGATTGAAAAATTCGAATGTTTCAACAACTCGAGACTAAATACTTTAAAAAAAAATTAATTTCATTTCCCACAAAAGTCGCTGGCTACCGAAAGAAAAATGAGAGTGTTTATTCTTTTTTATATTTTTATTTTTTTACTGAAACAGAACTGTAGTAAGATCTAAGCCCCTCCCCCAGCCAAAGCCATAACTACTAAAGCTAATTAACTTCAAAGAATAAAAAATAAAATAAATTAACGTCCCAATTCGTACCTGACTTGATTACAAATAACTTTAGAAATTAGAAAAAGTATTGTAATCACAATTTTTTAAAAAAAAATTTAGTGAAAGGCCACTGGTTAATTTACAAAACAAATAACGGTAAACCATCTCTTCAGGCCAAAAAATAAATAAAAAAAACTTAAGTACCCTTAAACAGCACATGGTGTTTTTTTTTTCTAAAAACAAATCTACGATATCTAAAATTAAATAAATTAAATTATTTAGTTTGAAGAAAAGAATAAAATACTTTGTTTTGTTTTTTTTTTACGAAAAAACAGCTGATGCTACTTATCCAATCAGCTGTAAAAAATTTGGTTTGTTTCTTGACTAAAAAAAAAGCTCTGTTAGTCAATTTAAGTTCAAAAATTCCATTTAAAGAGAGATGACGTACCTTGTATATGATTTTAAGTTTAAAAACAACAAAAAAAAGCGGGTAACGAATTTGTCAATTAAATTGAAAGTGTTGTAGGTCAGCATTGGATCTCAATTAATAAATAAACTTACCATATATCCTGCACGTTACATTTTTTTTTTTTAAATTGGATTTTGTTTATTTAAATAAATTCAATTCTTTTTCTTTTTCATTTCTTATTTTGTAAGAAAGATGTTTACGCACATAAAAAAAAACAGATTTAAACCAAATATATTTACATTGTGTTTTACTGAAAAGAATAAGAAGAAGAAAATGTATCGACACGGTTAAATCTTCACGTAATTTCTTTTCAACTCTACAATTTTTTATATTTTTTCGGTGTATGGGAAAAATATTTTTTGATCTAATTTAAAATGTCAAAATTGAGAGAAAGAGAAAGATAGAGAGAAAGGAGGAAATATGAAAATCTTGTAATTTATTCAGTAATTAAATAAAAATAATTAACCATACATCAGTGATTATACCATACTACTTAAGAATAACAAAACAGAAATAAAAAAAAAAAAATAAAAATTATTAAAGAACGTAGCACGCGACTCACAAACCGTATCTCACTTTATTTTTCATTGAATATTTGGTTGCAGACTCGTTAAGTAGTTGTCATAATTTTTACAAAACAATTGGTTTGTTTTTTATTGTTCTTTCAGTAATGTACCGTGGGGGGAGGGGATATTTAGTTCGGATTCGAAGACGTACAGTGCACATCCCTAGAATGGAAAGTTTGTGTTTAGTAACCAAATTTGAAAAATTAATATGTAACAACAATTCTCATATGTTTTGTTGTTGAAAAGAAATTCTCACGGCCAACTGCCAGGATATAAATAAACGGAAATTTTATTCCCGAATAAAAATTTAAATTAATTTATTCTTAACAGTTGAAAGAACAACAGAAAGTAAAAATAAGGGTAAATTGTTAGAAGAATCCCACAAAGTCACTAGACAAGTATTCCTATCCGATTTTGCAAATCTTGGGCTTAAATGACGAGTTCTGAAACTCAACCGAAGTTGAATCGAAGCTAAAAACAATGGGTTCAAGGTCTTTTATTTAATATAAAGATCCCAGAAATGGATAAGTTTCCCCCGGTGCTTATATCTTCTTTTGTTCAACCGGTAATTTAATTTTTTTTTTTCTTACCCCAATGAAAAAAAAAAAAAAAAAAACAAAAACAAAA
>JXPK01020606.1:0-10648 GCA_001014425.1 Trichoceridae sp. BV-2014
AATTACTGTACTTTACCTATAGTACATAATAATACATATACATTTTCATCATCATTGTTTGAGGGTGTTTTAAAAAAATCCCAAAGATATCGAAATAACTTAATTTTTTTCATGGAAATATACCAAATTCTTAGAAAACATATTCCAGGGGGATTCAGACTATCGTGGGTAAATAATAATACTCCATAAATTTAATCTGGTCATTAGTGTGATTTCAATTCACCATATAGGGTCTCGGATTTTCATGTCAATTCAGAAAAACTTATAAGTTAAGTTTCTTTAAATGAGTGATGAGTGAAGAAAGTACGAATATGAAATATGTGAAAAATATCCCCAACCTTCATATTGGTGCTTCTTTTTCTCTGATTCTCGGCCATTCTCGCACAATTCATATCTGGATTCTTGAGAATGGAAACCCTATTTTTAAAAAAATAAAATAGAAAATCGTTGGAGCCGTTTCTGAGATTTCGACAGATAGACATACATTATACATATACCGTCATGGGTCGAAAACTTTACTCTACTTATATTCGAAACGTATAAAACATTTAAGACTTTGAAAATAATATAATCAAAAAAAGTAAAAAAAGTTACTTAGGAAGGAGGTCCATCGATTTTCTACCATTCACTAGCCATATATCCTAAAATTTTTGACAAGCTTTTTTTCAATGTGAACTGTACCGGTGTACGGTACTATTATCTATCTTCAAACCAAAAGCTTTGAATTTATAGTTGTTAACAATTGTTTAAAAAGATGCCGCTGTTACGAAAAAATATATAATTTTATTGAAAAACTGAAAAGTAATAGAGTCGGTTCTCTTCAAACTCATTTTAAAGATAACAAAGATTATCTTATCGAAATATTGAATAAATATCAAGTTACAACATAAAAAAACTATATGATTTGTTGAATTTTATTGACGCAGAATCAACCGGTTGAACTGATAGAGGTGGCGACTTATTATATTTTACAATTGATAACCAAATCGAATGATAACAATTTTTTTTTGAATGATTATGGCCTCTTCATACTGGTTTGTGAAATCAGTTTTAAGGTGTATCTCGATTCAATCGGGTTTAAATTATACTTTGTGTGCAATAGTTCTATAATTGTATTTTAATCTTTAGAAGGTATTTTTATTTATGTTACAAATATTTAATAATTTTAATTTATAAAATTCTGTACTGATTGATAATAGTAATTTGTTTGTCCAATGCACGGCAATCTTTATATGCAGTCACCAAATGTACATATTATGTAATTAAAATTTTGTATATTGACATCAAATCAGTTTGAGTACTTAATAACGAGCTTAATAGTTTGATTTGAAATGACATGAAAAACTAGATCATTGGAAATTTTAATAGAAATCACTATCAGCCATTGCTCACCAATCACCAAAGTGATTACCACATATTAGTGACGGCACATTTAGTCCCGCTACTACAGTTATCTTAGTTTTATTTAATACATTACGTCTACTGCAGTGAAAAAATCAAGTTCTTTAATTAAATTTTGATTAAAATCCTCAATATTTGAAATCACAGAAAGATATAGAGATATCAGATAGTAAGTAGTACTTAAAAAATACTCAAGATAAGCAGTAAAGAACATTTCAACTTATTTAATTTAGGATATCACTATACACAGCTAATATATATATTTTTATATAAATAAATTAATATATTTTTGTAATAATTAATAAATCATATCAAATTGTAATTATTTTTTAAATATTCCAGTTTAAATATGAACACTAAATTACTAGGAGCTATACTTTTTTTAGCAGTTATAAATTTTTGTACTGCAAAGAGGGCTTGCATTTTATGGGATAAAGATGGTATTAATAATGCTGGATGTGTAGTTGAAGGAGAAATTGAAGAAAATGTAAGTATATATATATAAAAAGTAGAAATCCTATATAGAATTAAATATACAGGATTTCTAATAAAAAGAATTGTTTCTGCTGATAAATAAATTATATATACCCTTCAGGAAACTCTGCTCTGCAGCTTAGCTCCAGCTGATTCATTCATTATTGCAATGAAAGGAGCTGAATTTGATTTAACACAAAAATTTGAAGAAAATTGCAAAATTGTAAATCCAAGTACATACATTTGGGTACCAGTTGATATTTTCCAGAAACAAATTCAACCAACGCTTTTTATTACTGAGGTATTTAAAATCAATAAACTAATTTTTAAAATAAAATGCTAAAATCTAATTATCAGGGTCAAAAATTCTTTGGAAGTGTCTTTGAATTCGATAGTAAAAAATTCAATAATTGCAATGTGGATTTAGCGACAGCACAATGTACGTCTAATGTAGACAAATCAGTAAGTTTAATCATTAAATTATATATAAAAAAAATATGTGAAAAAAACTAGAAAAAAAATTGTAATTTCAGAACGCTACTCATATTTTAATTGAAAAGCTGCCAATTCGTTATAAACTTCGTGATGCTGTTTACAGTACCTGGAAAAATACCACAATGTTGAATAAAATAAATTTAGGTAATAAAATGAAATCCTGCCTTTATATTTAGCATATATATAATTTCGTTTATTTTAAATTCCAGAAACCTTAACACAAACAAATAATGATTTATCAGAAAAAATTTTAGAGCAAGAAATAGGTTATAATTTTGAATCTCGTATTGAATTGGAATTCCCTATAAGAATCGTTAAAAATAATCTCATTCAAGTTTATGAAGATGGAAAAGTTTCCTTCCATTTAGACGCTGGATTCCGTAATTCCGAGATTATTCAAAAGAAAACTCAAATCATTAATAAAATTGCTGGAATGACAATGGCAACAGTCGATTTAGAAGGGTTTTGGGCTAAAACAGCTACTACCTTTGTTGGTAAACTAGTCATAGTTTATGAGGATGCACCAAAATCTGTTGAAGATAAAATCATAGATATCACAGGAACGGTAACATTTTAATCATTTTCAAGAATACATAAGCTATAATTTTATTTGTTTTCAGAAAATTGTAACTGAAATCATTGAAATCAGTAACGAAATTGTTCAATTAAAGAAATTAGAAGTTGAAAAATCTGTAGTCATAGAAAGTTCATCTTCAACTACAAATATTATTTTTAATGTTGCTCCACCACGAAATCCTGCTGGAGGAATTTATCCTGAGTTTAGACCATATTTTCTATTTGCTTGCGTCGTATTTTTTGGTACATGTTTGTATTTTGCTGTCGATGTTCTTAGAGTGTGGATCAAGTATCGAAAAGAGAAAAGCGATGGAAAAGAATACGCTTTTGTTAGCGGTTCATAATATTTTTGTTTTTTGAAAGGTTTTGAATGAATCATCTAAAAGCTAATTATTTTAATTCTTGTTGATGTAAAAAATAAAAATATAAAAAGTACTTAAGAATTTTTTAAACACACAAATCCATTGATTTTTTAAAAAGTCTTACATTTTCATTTTAACGACTTTTTTTTAAATGTGCTTACACTTCATTTTAAAATCTATACATAAAAAAAAAACACAACGCAGCCATCACAAAAATTTCCGAACGCGCACCACACCATATCTGTCACTCACATCCTCACATGATTCTTAACCTAAAAAATTGTTAAAATTAATTATTTCTCCCATAAAAAAGTGTAAAAAACATAAAAAAGTGATTTAAAAAGAAATTATGAGTGAAGAAGCACAAAAATTTAAATTTTCTGAACCATCAAGAAAATTAAAACAAACAGAAATTGATTTTATGAAAATAATTGAAAAGCAAAATTTGGATCGTGTATTAAAACTACGCCGCACTAAGAAAAATAATATCATTACAGGTTGTGTAATCGGTGGTTCAGTTCTTGGCATTTATTTATACTCTATGTATGCAGTTCAACAAGAAAAATTTTTGGACGATTTTGTTGAACCACAAAAAATTACAACGGATTAGAAATCAACATAACTAATTTTTTTTAAGCTAAGTTTCAATTATTTTTTATTTTTTCAAAAAGTTTGTTTATTTCTTAAGATGGCAAGTCAAACAATGATCAGAGCAACTGGTGGGAGACTACCCCCATTACCAACTATAAGAGATTTGGTTAAATTATATAAACTTCGTGCTATAAAACAATTGTCTCAGAATTTCTTGATGGATGAAAGATTAACAGATAAAATCGTTAAAGCAGCTGGTGCAATTCAGAATCATCATGTTTTAGAAGTTGGTCCTGGACCAGGTGGTATTACTCGATCGATTATTCGGAAGCAACCAAATCATTTAATTGTTGTTGAGAAGGATCGAAGATTTATTCCATCCTTGGAACTTTTGGCTCAAGCAGCTCCTGATAATACTAAAATGGAAATTGTTCGAGGTGATATTCTTCAGTATTCTGTGGCTAATGCATTTCCAGATTGTCCAGTTACTGATTGGTTGGGTCCAAGAGCTCCTGTACATTTAATAGGAAATCTACCATTTGCAATTTCAACAAGACTTTTAGTGAACTGGTTAAAAGATATTAGTTTGCATAGAGCTGCTTGGGCTTATGGTCGAACCAGCATGACACTTACTTTTCAGCAGGAAGTAGCTGAGAGAATTGTAGCTCCTTTTTTATCATCGCAGAGATGTCGTTTATCAGTAATGTCACAGATTTGGACCAGACCTGAACTTCGATTTTCAATACCAGGTGCAGCATTTGTTCCAAAGCCACAAGTTGATGTTGGAGTTGTTACTTTAGTTCCATTGAAAGTACCGATGACTAATCTCCCATTCGATTTGGTTGAGAAAGTTGTTCGACATATTTTTTCAATGAGACAGAAATATTGTCGTCGTGGTATTCAAACCTTATTTCCAGAAGATGTTCGAGATGATTTAACAGAAAAACTATTTAAATTGGCCGATGTTGATCCATTGGCTCGATCATTTGAATTAAGTGTGGAAGAATGTTGTCGCCTAGCTGATGCTTATCATGAAATTATTAAAATCCAACCTGAATTAAATAATTTTAATCACAGAGCTTGTCGTAAAATAAATTGTGAACAAATTTAGAGAATAAATTTAGTCTGTTTTAATAAATGAAATAAAAAATTCAAATAAATTACAAATATTTTTTATAAACAACATTTTTAACCCAATCTTTATCCAAGACATAATCAACCTTGTTCCATGTGAAATTGGTTGGTGGAGTATCCTCTCCATCATCAAAACGGAAATATTTACTAAATTCAATCGCTAATTTTGATCTGATTAAAGCGATTGACCCAAATCTGTCAATCGTTGGATGATAAACTCTACCAGAAGTTGGAGACATGTAAATTTTATCTGGTTCAAATTTAGCTGTAAGAAACTCTCCAGCATTCCCGTAAGATAACCTCTCCTCTCCATTTTTGTCAACTAAAAGATCAGTGTAGACAATTGGAAGATCATCACATCGTACAAAATTTCTTTCTCTGCCACATAGTGAAACAAATGGAAATTCTTTCTGGTAACGATTTGTTTCGTTTATTTTAAGACGTGTAAAAAAAAAATGTAAGAATTTTTTATCTTTAAAACAAGATGTGAAATTTTTCATTCTTGAATCATCTAAAAATAACTGAATTTTTTTTTAAATATATATGATTATTTCGTGAATTGTTATAATTTACCATTCCTTCATGATCGATGTAATAAAAATATTCTCTGATTTTTGGATGTGGCTCTTGCCCTTGTGTATAGGAGACATTTCTTGCAGGTATAAATATTGGTTTGATTAGTGAGAAGAGTTTTGGTATTAATCTCATTTTTTACTCAATAATAAATAGAAAATAATAATAAATTTAATTAAATAAAAAAAAAACAATCTGAAGTTGTCAATTTATAAAAAAAGAACCTAAGTCCGAAAATCAAAATTTAATCTCTGGTAATACCAATTCAGCTGATAAATACATAAAAAATTCCCCTCATCTATATAACATACTTCCAGCTGTTTTGAGTGGCTCTCCCCACCACTTTAATAGTTCTTTGTTTATGTTTTGCGTCGTTTTACCATTCTTCGATTTAATTTTTTTTGTTGTGTGTACTGAATTGAACTTTTTAAAGGTCTCTCAGCTGTTTAGATGATTAAACAACAATATATAAAGTAAATTTAAAACAATAAAAAGTTTTTGTTAATTTAAAAGAATATCATCAAGTTAAATATGCCATTTTATAGTAAAGATTGGCGTTCCAGTGGTGATGCCTGGGTAAAAACTGGACAAGGATGGGAAAAAATGAAAGTTTTGGAATGTAGTAGTAGAAAAATAAAAAGGTAAATTTAATTAGTTTGCATTTATATGCATTTTTAATTTTATATAAAAAAACAACCTGAAATTTTTAGTTGACCTTTTTCTTTATGAGAGATTATTTTATATTTTTTTTTTAAACAAAAACAAAATAGAAAATAAATTTAACATTGCATAAGTGAAAAAATTCAAATTATAAAAAATCAAGATATTAAAATGGAAAAAAAAATTATAACTAGGTATTAAATTCTACGCTTGGTTATAAAAAAATACTGGTAATCGAATTCTTAAGAAATTTTACTTCTTTGATCTATTCTTATATACTCTAACACTCTTTCTTGAATTCATTAATTTTGTGAATTTATTTACAGTTTTGATGAAAATGAGATTCCTCCACACTGCCACATAACAATAAAATGCACAAAAGAAGTTGCTGGTTTCAATGGACTTGGTGAAGCTGTTAAACGATTAGATTTCCGTAGCTCTGTCAGAGACAGACGAAGATTTCACTACATATGTACACTATTAAAATTACTTGTCACTGGTCATTTATCAGAACTTCCAGGTATGTTATTTTATTTTTTATATATACAGTTTTATTAATTTTTGATTACCCGCTCTGGAAATAATAGGTAGTTCCCAAAGATTCTTGCTTCAAATGATCGAAGATGTAGCTGATTATGGTATAATTTAAAATTCAGATTAAAAAAATAGTTTTTAACAATTTTTTTTTTTTAAATTACAGTCAGTGATAGTCAACAAAACTTGGATATACTGAGAGGATTAGTAGATCAATTGCAGAACTTAATGACTCAAGAAAATCAAAAGTGTTGGGGTAAACCACTTGGTAGTCAGACTCTATGGGAACAACATGTTCAAACCATTCAGAGAATACAAAATATTGCTAGCCAGATAACAATTAAAGAACCAGAACCAGGAAGTCATCCAAATTTAAACGATCTTCCAGAGGAATGTATTAGGGAGATTTTATTACGCATATCAAATCATAGAGACCTAGAAGCATCATCATCTGCGTGGACAATGATGAATTCAATTGTTTCAGAACAGAGAATTTGGCGTGAACTCACCAATTATCATTTTACTTCTGAACAAATTGAAAAAGTTTTAATAAAGAAAAATTTTGGTAAACGAAAAAATATTAAGGATTGGAAAAAAGTTTATCATGAATTAAAAAAGTAAGTATTATATTTTTTTTAAAAGGAAAGCAAATTACTCATTTTTTTATTATAGAGTCTACGGATTTCGTGAAGATTTACAATATGCTGAAATATTATTTTTTTGTCGATTTTGTTGTTGTCTATTCTGGCCCAGGCAAGGGCATCCCTGTATTATTGATGGAAATCCTGATTTTCGGGAACGTTTCATTGAAGCTGGTGGATCAATAGAAAGTCAACCCGTCCCTCCAGCACAGTTCCTCAAATATTTTTCTTTGTAAGTTTTTACAAAGTAGAAATCGTACCTCACAATAAATATTATTAAATTGTAAGTTAAAAAGCACTAAATCTGCTATAATCAAAGAAAATAAGCTTTTAATTAAGAACAAATTATAAATTTAAAATATTAAAACTTTCCAAAAATTTCTAATGACTGATTTCATTATTCATTTAAAAATTGAGGCATCTATCGTTTGTATTATATATAATAAAATTATTTTAATAATGTCAAAAATGTATACCTACTTAACAAAATTTAATAATATAATACCTAGTAATATAATAAATAAAAAAAAGCTTGTAAAGCTATCCATTTGTTAATAGAGCAACTGAGCAAATGTATTTAAACTGTAAAGGAAATAAATAAATTATAATTATAATAGAAGAATTTTTATGTCCTGCAGGACATATGGTAGAAAAACAAATAAATTGAATTCTCTAGAAATAGCATTTACGGGGGTTGTAATATGTGCCATGTGCCAATAGATACATGCTTTTAAACGCTAATCGATTTACTTGTTAAAATATAATATAGTTTTAATTATAATTACGCAATATAAATATTCTTTAAAACTTTGATATAGCTGACAATGAATTAAATATGCATTAAATATAATAATATATATAAATATGTTTTGTACTTTGTCGTATATCTAGTATATTTCAGTAAAATGGACGAAGAACAAGTTTTTTTTCCTACCAAAAAAATTAAAATAAATAAGTCTACATCAGGTACTATTAAAAATATAATTAAAATATTTTTATTCGTCTATTGGATAGGTGTATTTTCATCATTTATTTTATATAATCGACAACAAGATGTTTTAACTAAACTATCAAATAATCTTCAACTGATTCTTAGTACATGCGCTCTTACGGTCTGTTTGGTAAATGCGGTGTTGAAAAATAATGTTTATAATCAAATTTTAAAATGTTTAAAACAATATGATTCAAATATTTCAATTTTGGGTTTAAATCTTGAATATAAAAAGTCAAACTCTTGCCATATCATAGCATTTATCGTAATTGTCATATACCTTGTATATATGGTAACATATGATATTTGTATTAGCATCTATGTTCAAGAATATATATCGATACCATATTTTATAATCACTCGATTCTCAAGAATTATTTACTATCTTACAATGTGCAAAGTTATGTGTTTATTGCATTCTATTAATTGGAGATTTCGTTTAATTAATAAAATACTTAAATCTGAACAACTTGAAGAAAAGCTCCCGACGTATGTAGTAAGTATTGTAATTCAGAGAGGATTGTCTAAAAAGGAAAATATTCCACAAATACTTTTTATTATGGACTATATGAAAGACTTATGTCTAGCGGTTAACTTGTACTATGGCTCATTATTTCTAATGTGTTTTATAACAATGTTTGTGGTATCAGCGATACAACTATATTACTGCTATACATTAGTTATTGAAGATCATTTGGACATTTACAGTCTTATTCTTTCGATCAACATAGTTTGTATCAACTTTTTCTTTGTTATCGGAATATCAACCTTATGCCAAAAAATAACAGATAAGGTAAATTTTTTTATAAATTTTTTTACATAAACTGATTTTACATATTTTATTGTACCTCACAGTCAGTAAGAGCAATAAACTTTATATCAAAATTAAAGATAACTGGATCGAGATATGCAACCTGTTTTGAATTACAAACTTTTTCAAATGGATTTCAGTGTACACAGTCCAAAATTACCTTTTCTGCAATGGGATTCTTTGGAATAAATTATAGTACACTATGTGGAGTACGTACTCTTTTAATTATGCAAAACATAAAAACCATAAAATTTTTATATATTTTAGATGTTAGCTGCAATTACAAATTACTTAATTATTTATATTCAATTTAACAGTTTATCTCCCAGAAGTTCTCATTTAGTTAATAGCAGTGGAAGTTTGTAAGGTATTGTCAAAAGTTCATTTCAACCGTAACTTGATTTTAAATATTAAAAATGTTTCCTTGAACATACTTTTATTATAATAAAGATTTTTTTTTTTTTTTAAATTCATATTCATGATTGGGAAAACACACTTAAATTAATATCCAAATTTAATTACCCAAACCCTAATACCCCGTTCTAACTTGCAACTCAGTTACTGAGTAAGAGGGAAACAGACTTATCTATTAACCAAGCAAAAACGTGAGAGGTAACTATATTAACCAACACATCTAACCAATACAGCGGCCCGAATGATACTACAGCTTGTTTTCTCTATGATTTGTTCTAATTTTTCATGTTACTGATGATGAATGACTCTAAATTACAATTGATGACGGTTGGATATTTAATACTGGAATTACATATTGGAAATTTAAATAAAAACAAAATACAAAATACAAAAATCGACGAGAATTTTTTTGAAATTTGGTCGATAAGTTACGTANAATCGACGAGAATTTTTTTGAAATTTGGTCGATAAGTTACGTAGTACTAAAATTTGTGGAAACTAAATTTACTTCTCAGATTTTGGTTTGAGTATTTGCTAAATGTCAGAATGTAACGATATTTTATCTAAGATTCAAACCGGCTTAAACCAAGTTATTGATTTTTAGGGGTCAAGAAAAGTGTTTTTTATGAATATGACGGAGGTATTATTCTATCCTCCTAGAACGGAGGAGATTATTTTTTTATTTTTATTTTTTATCACTCAGTTATATATATTTTGGATAATATAAAATTTTTGCATAAAATATAGCGTCGCCTTACAAAAGTTTTTTAAAATTAAAAACGTAATAGATTTTCAATTTTTTCGTTAAATATCTTAAGAAATGTAGTAGATTATTTGCCGCCACATTGTTTTGACATTTCTTCTGGAGGACGCCATTTACGCAGTATTTTATATTATCCAATAATAAAATATAATTAAATAAAATTATGCTTGTTATGGCAGAGGTAATTAAACAATATTAAACAATAAACATTTTGTAACTTTTTTTTTT
>JXPK01023908.1:0-15884 GCA_001014425.1 Trichoceridae sp. BV-2014
GTTTTAATTGTGCTAGTTGCCTCTTTATAACGTTTTTACTTGAGAGCTTTTCATAGTGCTTTTCNTTTTAAACACTTTTTTTTTGTCGGGATTTTTGTTGTCGGGATAATTTTTCCTTACAAAATGTTAAGATAATTGTAAATGAACAGAATACCTTTAAAAGAAAATTTAAAGAGTGTATCAAAATACAACAAGGTTTTGATATAAAAAGTAAGAAGTTCTATACTTGCTTGAATTATCAAATAGACTATTTATAATAAACTTATTTAAATTTTTTTCATTTTTAAAAAAAAATATTTTTCTAATCTTGGTCAATTTTTGAATATTTTTGATTTATGTATGGTTCAATTTTCTTAACAAATTTGTTAAAATAAAAGTTTAGAAATGAGCTGATTCGTCCAGAAAACTAATTTTTAAATTTTTTTCTTAACAAATTTGTTAAGAAATTTTGTGCGTGAACCATACATTATATAAAAAATAATTATCTAAATTTTTGTTAAATTATAGCCTTGGAAATAATGATGAAACACCGCATTAATAAAAAATAATAAAACTAAAACTTTATTTTATTTTTGGACAATTGATAAAAAAATTTTTAAATAGAAAAAAGTCCAATAAAAAATATATTATAATATATCCTATCATTTAAGATAACTTTCTTCGAGATTTTCTGTTAAGAAACTGCCTTCCTTTTACTTACCTGTGTTGTGTATTTATAACACATTATATTACATTTATAAAAAATTAAAATAAAATATAATAAAAGAAAAGAAAACAAAAAAAAAAAATTAAATATTTTGAAAAAAATAATATATTTTATTTTAAATAAGAAAAATAATAATATTCTAATATTAAATATACAAAAATTAAAAGAAAATGTAATTTTCTTTCAATATTTTTCTGTTTTTTTTTGCACAAATAAAACATTTTTATAATATATTTATATTTTTTTTATAATACAATTCCATTATCATTCTCACATTTTATGTACAACATGACAGGTTATTTATTATACTTATAATTTTATTTTTTTTTTTTTTTATAATTTAATTGTTGATTAAACTGAGTTTTTCATTTATTTATTTTTTTATACTTAATTTTAAGAAATATTCATAACTATGTTACATTAATTTAATTTTTTTTTTTATTTTGTTTGGTTTTTTGTTATTAATTTTAATTATATTTTAAACTTTGTACAAAGAGTATTTCTATTATATAATTAAAATTTTTTTAGATACGATTAAAAATATAACTAAATTTTAACAAATATAATTAATTTAACAGTATAAAATAAATTTAAAAAAAAATTGTTCCATTTAATTTTTTTTTATTTGATTATTAATCAAGATTCAATGATTAATGTTAATGGATAAATATTGCAAATGATTTTTTTTTTCGTTAATAAATTTATTTATTTATAAAATTTACGTTTTATTCTGAAAAAAGTTTGTTTTTTTTATTTTAAATATATTTTTCTATATATATATAATATATATTTATAGGCAGAAATTTATTTTAATATATTTTTTTTAATCGAGCTATTTTTTATTTTCTTGTTTATTTATTCTATTAAAATTTTTCATGTTCTTTATTTTTAAAATAAATAAATATTTAGAAGAAAATAAAATAATTAAACAAAGTTATGTTCTTTATAATCAAAAAAATATATATTTTTATAATAAAAATAATGAAGTATTTTTTTTTTCTTTATATAAATAAAATTTTGTGCTTTATTTTATTAATTAAATTTTTTTTATAAAATTTAAAAAAATAGGAATAAAGAACTTAATATTCAGATAAAAATTAATCACAGCTATATTAAAAAAAAAATTAATTGAACATAACCTTTTAACAAAATTAAAAACACAAAATATTGTTAAAAATATCCCGTTTTATAGACAATAAGACTTAATACAATTTTTTTTTTTATAAATTACCACATTTTGTTACAGTTTACATTTTTTCTTTTATAAATATTTTTAAATTTTTGTTTATATACAGAAATTAGTCAAGGCGGTAACCTTCAAAATACTACAAAATTGGGTTCACAGCAATTCACAGCTCTACTTTATTCACATTTTTCATGAGGATAGTAGAGTGGAATACTCTCTACCCTATTAAGTTAGCCTAATTCTCAAAAATTTAGCCAATTTCAGACTTTGTTTATCTAATTTAAATTACTATTCGAGTATTATAAAGATACAGATGGCAATTGTAGTAGTCTTTTGCTTAATTTGTGGTTAATAAAACACATTAGACAATATCAATAGCAAAGTGTCATGTTTTGTTTTATCCACTATTTTTTTATCGATAACTCAAAATTCATTTTTAAAATTTGACGTTTGTGTGATTCATAATTTTTGAGAATTAAAAAACTTGTTACATCTATCAGATGTCCAAAATGTAAAAGTATTTTAAATTCTTTAACTTAACGTTAGTTTTGCTTGTTTTTTTGAGACCCAAAAATTCCAATTATGAAACAGGCCTATGGAATATAGTTTTGCTCTTTATAATCCGAATACGATGTTAAAATCTGAAACCCAATCCTAAATTATCTAAAAGATTGCTTTGACTAATTTTTAGATGTTTGAAAATATAAAAAAATAATAAAAAAGGAACTTAAGAAATATATTTACAAAAGGAAATTATTGGAAAGTTTGGTTTTAATTGACAACTTTTTATTTCTTTTTTTTTTATCGGTTTAAATCTTTAAATACGTGATTTCCTTTTTTTTATTTACTAATAATTTTTATTCATGCAAGTTAGTTTATTTGATTTACTTACAAAGAAAATTAAAATAATTTAATTGTTTCTTCTAAATTTTTAATTTATTTCTTTATAAAATAAGTAGTTTTTTTTTTGTTTTTTAAAATAATTATTTTCTGTGATGAACCTATAATTAAAATATATACCCTAGGTCAAAAAACAAAAAATGCAAAACAAAAAAAAAAGAAATAAAATGAAGAAAATTTGATAAAACAAGTGAGTAACTTATAAATCATATTAAGTAAATTTTAAATAAAACGCGTACCGTACAAACTACAAAATAAAATGATTGTATAACGCATATATAACACAAAAGTAATAGATTCGTCAAAATGATGTGGGTACTCTAATGAACGAAATCCCACAATGTTGAATCTGTAAATTTTTTGTTCTCCAACGATCTCAAATAGTTTACAAAAAAGCACAGTGTGTGAAATTTGATTTTCTGACAGTGAAAATTAGTCAGGACAATTCAATTTAAATAATTTGAAATCCTACTTCATAAAAAAACAGCTCGACCTTGGATGTGACCTAGCTTCTGAACAATTAAATTTCACAACTCCGCCTTAAATAAAACACATACATTAAGATTTCAAAATCACTTTCATCAAACATATGTACAGAAATTACTTATAGGCTTTGTTTTATTGACGCAGATCGTATCTTATTCTACGAAAAGTTACTTATGTTATTTATACATTATACGAGTTTTCTTGTTTTGCATTATACTTAACTATGCTCCCTATCAAAAAATATTTACATACAAAATTTCTAAATATTATAAATTATTACCTATTAAATATTACTAATTTATATTTTGTTATCAATAATTTTATTTATTCATATATTTTTTTTAATTTTAAATTTTCTTTCATAAATAATTGTGTGTTGCTCTAAATTTGATTAACTAAATTTTTACTTAAAATATTTAAATAAAAAAAAAAATATCTCTTACGTTTTTTTTTTGTTTAAATTTAAAGATAGTGTCATCTTACTTCACAGTCTTTATTTAGTGGAGGAAGTGGAGGACATTCTGTTGTTGGTGATTTTTCTTGTTGTAAATTTAACGAGGTAGTTGGAGGAGGATCCGGTTCAGGTGCATCCTTTAAATTACTTACATTTAAATCATTTATTTTATTTATTTCAATATTAATCGATAATCGATCATTTAACTCATCGATTTTTTCAATATCCTCTCCATCACTTTTATTATTAGCCATAACATAACCAAGTGAATTTCGAGCAATTTTCAGACGAATTGGTATTAAATTTGGATTGGAAGACCTATCTGTATTATTTGTTTCAATTGCTAATGGATCAATTTCACTATCTTCGGATTTTCTTTTACCCAGTCTTATTCTTATTTTTGGTGCATCAGTTAAACTATCATTATTTGAGATAATTTCGAAAGCTTCCTTCTTCTCCTTCTTTCTACGCTTCTTTTCATCCTTTTCTTCACGCGTTCGACCACTTTTCGATGATTTACTCTTTTTACTCTTTTTTAATTTTTTGATTGGTTTATCCTCATCAAATTCAGCAAAAACAACTTTGCGAAAATCCATACTAGCTCGTTTTATATCCTCATAGCTAGTTAACGGTAAACCAGCTGATAAACGTTTTTTCGGTGGACGAATTCTTTTATCATCAATCAATAGAACCGGATCAATTGATCCAATTTTAATTTTAAGTTTTGGTGTTGTCATTGGAATATTTGATAAAGGTTTGGTAAAACGACCACGTCTCTTACCATAACCATCAATACCGTAATTATCATCGGGTGATACACCGCCAATTGTTGAACCATTATCATCAAATGAAATATCTAATTGTCTTAATTCACGAGCTGATATTTTTTTACGTTTCTTTAAATCCATGGTTGCATAGTCTTTGTAATCCTCTTTAGTTGGTATTGAACTCATGGAATCAACAGCTTTTGGTATACCAACTGTACGATTTAATGGTGCAATTGGTGTTTGTTCAACCGGTTGTAATACATTTGGATCATCCATATTCATATCTTGTGTCCAATATTGTCGTAACAATTCCTTTTTACGCATACGACGCAGATTTGATGTACCTGGTGTTACAACACAATTTGGTACAGATGTAAATGTATTTAATAAAACTGGTGGTACAGTTGAAGAATTATTTAATTGCATTAAATTAACGGGATGAGCAAGTGGTCCTTTTATTTTTAATTTTAATTGATTTCTTGAATCAGACAATGAACCTTTCAAACCAATCATTTCTGACGTTTCAATTGATGATGGAATTTGTGGTGATCGAGGTTTACTACTACTAGCCTTTAACTCTGATTGCAATTGTTTTTCTAATTCTTCATCAATTTCTGGTAGTGTTTGATCAGCTGTACCTGATGCAAATGCGCCTAATAAATTATTATTATAAGCTTCAGAACTTGTTGTACCACAAAAACTTTCATTATAAGTTCTCATATCAACTGGAACCGGTAATACTGGTAAAACAGTTTGAGAAGTAACTGGTGTTGTAACAATTGGTGAAGGTGGTCGTAACTCTCTTAGATCTGGTGTTGTATAAGCTAAACGTTTATTTGAATGAGGTGATGATTCAATTGATCTACGACGATCACGCATTGATTTTAAATCACCTAAACTTTCACCAGTTAAATCTTCATCGAAATCTAAATCGTAAACCGTACCAACTAATTTATTATGAATTGTTCCAGTCAACATATAATCAAATTCTGAATTTGATTGAATATGTGATATACTTTGATGTATTGCACCACGTCCACGACCTCTGCCACGACCACGACCAATACCACGACCACGTCCTCGACTAACTTTAATTCCATCGACATTTTTAACTGCATTTTTACCAGGACTTTTACTCGGTGATTTATGATTGGCATGAAAACGTTGTGAAGTCCTAGTTGATTTTATTATTTCGTTATCACTTGTTGATTTATGTTGCTGTAAAGGTTGTTGTTGTTGTGGTTGCTGCTGCCGCTGCAGCTGCTGTTGTTGTTGATTAATTGATTCATTAGGCGATGTCATCGATATTGGTGGAGGCGGTGAAACAATTGCTTCGGTTAATGCCATATTATGAGTTGATGAAGTAAATGCAGCACCACATGGATTTGATGGATATGGCAATGGATTTATCGGTGTTATTAAATCATCAATTGATTGTTGTTGCAAATTTGTTGTTGTAGATGTTTGTTGTTGAAATGTTGAAATAAATGGTGTTGGAAAAATTGCAGAACCAGGGGATGGAAATTGCATTTGTATATTTGTTGGTGGAAATAATGTAACGGGACCACCAACAAATTGTGAGTAATTATAATCAGGTTGTTGTTGTTGTTGTTGTTGTTGTTGTTGTTGTTGNGCTGTTGCTGCTGTTGCTGCTGTTGCTGCTGTTGCTGCTGTTGCTGCTGTTGCTGCTGTTGCTGCTGTTGCTGCTGTTGCTGCTGTTGCTGCTGTTGCTGCTGTTGCTGCTGTTGCTGCTGTTGCTGCTGTTGCTGCTGTTGCTGCTGTTGCTGCTGTTGCTGCTGTTGCTGCTGTTGCTGCTGTTGCTGCTGTTGCTGCTGTTGCTGCTGTTGCTGCTGTTGCTGCTGTTGCTGCTGTTGCTGCTGTTGCTGCTGTTGCTGCTGTTGCTGCTGTTGGTGTTGTTGGTGTTGTTGTTGTTGTTGTTGTTGTACAAAACCTTGCATATGATTAAAAGCAATTTCATTTAAAATATTTCTTTGAATTTCTGTATTCAAATTTATGGAATTTTGATGATTTACTTCTGGTTTAATTATTTCATCATCAGTTGATTCTGAACCGGAACTTGGTGGTGATGATGAAACTGAGCGTCTTGTTGTTATCATTTGACTTTCAGTTGGCCAATTTTTTGTTATTTGTTGACTGTAGGGTGAGGAGACATCATCATAGTCGGCTACTTCGGAACATTGCTGGATTACCGGAAATTGATTTTGTTGATTGAAATTCATCATTTTTAATAAATTATTTGTATTATTGATTAATTTAATTGGTTCGGAATCAATGAAATCCGTTGATGGTGGTATCCAACGATCATCAGATGGTACCGTTTCAATTTTTTCTAAATTATCAATTTCTGTAATTTTTATTGTACCGTTATTGGAATTTTCATCATTACTGTAATTATTTTGAATATTTTCATCCTCCTCTAATCGTGACTTATTAAAATTGATTTGTTCTGGATGTTTTTCTTCAATAAATTCAGGAATAACTTCAGGAATTATTACAGGTATATTTTCAGGAATAATTTCGGGTATAATTTCAGGAATAATTTCTGGTAATATTTCAAGAACCGGCTCAATTTCTTTCTTTGGAATTTGTATTTCATCCAAACCAGATGGTTGTTGTTTCTTTTGTCGTAATTTTTCAATTAATTTTTTTGTCTCCCTTGCACTATCCTCCTTACAATCTTCTTTGAATAAACATTCTGAACCAAAAGTAAATTGCAAGGGTTTTAATATCTCATCCGGTGGTATTGCAAATTGTTCATCGTTGACAACTTCAAGTGGTTGACTTAATAAATCATCATCAACAAAATCAAAGAAAGAACAGCCTTCCTTTGAATTTGATGAAATTAAAGGAGTGGTTGGAGATGGTGAAAATATTGATCTTTCCTTGATCTCCGGTTCAATCATTTCTTCCGGTTTTATATCTAATTCAATGATTTCTTTTATGGGAGATTTAATCAAAGATTTGATCGGTGATTTAATTGGTGATTTAATCAATGATTTTATTGCAATATTATTAATTTTTTCTTTTATTAATAATTTCTCGTCTGTTTCCCGTTTCTTAGGTGAAAATTCATTGGACTGGATGCTCTCTTTTTTTGGTGTGCGTTCAATTCGGACATAGGGTTCCTTAATTTGTTCATATTTTTTTGCTTCCAAGTCACAATTGACACTTGATTTTCGTTTGCGTGGCTCATCGATTTTTTTAATATCATCGGTTGTTGTCGTATCTTTGCTGCTCCTAACCAAATTTCTCGAACTGATGTCAGAATTTCTGATCCGATCACCTGATAAATTTTGTTGTTTTTTATTGGTAATCGGACGTCCAGTAACTTTTGTAACGGAATATGACGATTTTGTTGAAATGGTTGGCTGTTCTCGAGCAGAACGTTCGACTTCGGAAGTTTTAAGCTTCTTGTCGAGCTCTGTTCGAGCTTTCTTTGTCGTTGATTTTTTATTATTGTTTTTAGATTCGTTAGAAGTACAACTGGATTCTGAACCGCTTGATGAATCATCACTTGTTGAAGCGGAAGCAATTGGTTTTGATTCCTTGACAAGAAAGGGCAATTCCTTTGCTTTCTCGCTTTTAATGTGATCTTTTGTTGGTTTTTTAATTTCCGGCTCACTATCTGAACCAGACGATGAACTTGAACTGGAGGATGAACTAGATTGTGAACTTGAACTTGAACTACTTGATAAATTAACGGTTGGAATTTTCTTTTCATCGATTTTTTTATTAATAATTTTTGATGATTTAATTTCTTCGGGTTGTGAAACTTGTGGTGCTGCTTCAAGCGGTTTAACCATACCACTTTTTATATGCTCAGCAGCTTTTTTAGCTGCTTGTCGTTGTGGAACATATGCTAATTTTTCAATAAGTTCACGTTCAGCTTGTTCACGTTCTCTTTCACGTTTTTCTTCCCTTTCCTTTTCTCTATCACGATCGATTGATGATTTGGATGGACTTTCTAATTTTTCTGATTTCTCTGGCTTATCGGATTTATCCTGTTTATCATATTTCTCTGATTTATTATTTATACCAATTTTCTGTTTTAAAGGACGTCCTCTGCCACGTGGAACTTCTTTAATTTCTTTTTTCACTTCATTCTTTTCCGTTGTACTTTCTTCTGATTTAATTGAATCTTTTTGTTCTTTTTTAGCTATTGGCAGTACAAGCGGTGTTGATTTCATATTTTCTGATGCTTTTTTAGCAGCCTGTCGTTGTGGTACAACTATGAAATCACTTGGAATAAAATCTTTTTTAGAAAAATTTTCCTTCTCTTTGACACGCTCTTTTGATGATTTTTGTTCTAATTTATCACGTTTTTTAACATTTGACTCAGCTTTATTTATATTAAATTCTTTCATAGCAGCTTTCGTCCGGAAGGGATGTTGCTGTGAATCACTTGTTTTTTCTTTATCCGTACTTTCACTATCCGAATATATATCCGATGTCATCTTTTTACTAGTACCTGTACGAATTGGTAAAAGCTCATCACTTTCATCAGTGCCAGATAAATGCAAACGATCACCAACCAATTCTTTTTCCATTTGTCGTAATGTACGATTTCTTGGTGAACGTTTATCCTTACGTGGTCGATCATCCTCATCACTGGATGTCTCAACTTGTGAACGATTACGAATTAATATTGCATTGTTTGTACGTTTTTGTGATTTTGTTGGAGAAATTTTATTCTTCTTTGTTGTTGTTGATGAGATTGGTTTCTTCTTAAAATCATCATCTGTTGTTGATGAATGAATATTACGTCGTACACATGAATCACTATCACTCGATAAACCACTACCATATAAATTACGTTTAACTGTTGTACCATTAAAATAACAATTTTTTACAGAACCATTATTTTGATGAGATTGTAATTCATTTTCATGTTTTGGTGATGGTGATTTTATACCAATTATTCGTGTCAACATTGTATCATAATTTATTGAATCATAATTAATTGAATAAAATTTATCATAAATTGATGGTCCATGATTTGCTTGTAGTACAGAATTAACCACAGAATCTTCAAGTTTTAAATTTTTATTTGTTGATAAAACAGCAACCTGCTTATGAAATGTTTGTTCACGCATTTTAAATAATGATCTAGATAATTTCTCTCTACGACTAACCATATAACATAAATTACGTACACGTTCCAAGTCCTGCCTCAAATGAACAAACATTTTCATTTTTTCAATATCGGCTTTTTCTTGTTTATGTGATATCATATCAACATCATCCGTTTTAGGTGGTAGTAACGGACGATTATTAATTGATTTACGTTTTAATATCCAGTAATTATAAATATAATGTATTGCTTCTTGATCAACGTCCAATAAGTGACAACTAATATCCTTAATGTTAACATGTTTATCAAATTCACTTTCAACCTCTTGTAATCTTCGAACTCTTGCTTGATTTCTTTCTTCCGATGTCATATCTTTTCTATGCTTTTTACGGCGACAATCAACTTCTTCACCACCGACTCCAACTTCCTTCGTTGAATTATTATTACTAATTTTGTTTATGATTTCTTTTTTATCTTTCTTACAATGTTTTAAACAATATGATCTTAATTTAACACCATCATCAGCATTCTCATCTTCAATAATTGCACGCATTTCTAAACCATGTTGAAATGCACATGTTACATGATATGCTATTTTACATGTTTTAACAGAACATTGAATACAAGAACCGACGCGTTCACGACATAAAACACAAATTAATTGCCACCGACTTTGTGGAATACTTGAGATTTTTGTTATTGGTTCCATACGATCAACCGAACCTATACTAACTTCTGGTATCCATAAAGCACATGAGACATGAGCCCATTTTTGTCCAGAACGTGTTGATTTCATTGCACCACCTTTATTTGGACATAAAACACAATCCGGTCGTTTACCCATTGAACATGTACGACAAAGCCATTGGCCTTTAAAATAGAGAGAGAGAAATTTTTATATTTAATTGAATTTTTGTTTTTAAAATGTTTTGTAATTTTACCTGAAGGAATTGCTGTTATGCCATAACATGCCTGATGCACACAAATATTGCAACTATCACAAAAGACCATTTCGTTTGCTTCCTCTGAATCTGGTGAACGACAAACATCACAAATAACATTTTCGTCAAATTCAATTCCAAGACCTTCTTCACTTTTCATGATTGCTTGAATTTTATCCCAGCATCGAACCTTAAATATTTTTTTTAAATGTTAGAATATCTCCTTAAAAAAATTATTTGTGTAAGGATGGGTCAATTAGAATGAAAAAATGGTACTAGGACCGCTATTTTAGATTTTCTCAGCTATGGCCTCGGGCATGGCTCTACATACTTATCGGTTATGCCCTATTACAACACAAGAAATTATCCTAAGGTACCCGATGTTAACTGAAATTTTTAATTTTTAAAATCTTACTAACATTAGAAACAGCGTACTAAAATATTTCTCTTGTGTACTCGTTATGAGGCATGTATTTATTTTTTTTTCTCACATGTATTAAACTTTACAGTTACTATATCTTTTAAGCATTTGATTATATTGTCTGCTATTTTACTTTCACAGACTTTTAAGACCCCTATCGTTATCGATATAATTCAAATAATATTCTTCTTTTTCCTTTTCTTACTCGGGTTGTTTTTTTACCAATTGTTGCACATTTTAGCATTATAAAAAGATTTAAGTGGCATCAATTCATTGCGCCTGGGATTTATGTAAATGGAAAGGAAGATGTACTTTGTAGCAAAAAAAATTGTCCAATCAATGTGTTCATGTAATTTTTACAGTTCTTGTAGTAACTGAGATTGTTCAAACATCAGCAATTTGTTTTAACACCATTTTTTATTATCGAATTGTGGGAAAATTTGACTTCTGCAATTTAATTTGATGTTTTGATTGACTAATTCTAGTTTCCATAATAGATAATAATTGGAAAAATGTAATGTACTGTTCTTACAGCAAGCAAGGTATAACCACCAAAAGCTTTTGTAAGTCAAATCCGAGGTCAAATCAAGAAATTGTCTGAAATTGTTAAATTCAGAATTTTTGAAAGATATCAATTATCAAATTAAAAGAGTTGCTATTTTGCTCGACATGCAATCACAAAAAAAAAATGTTTTGATTTGAATTCTCCAACATCTAACTATACGACGTAGAAAATAATTAAAAGGAATTTCTAAAGTGTTCTTAAAATTTCTTCTTTCTAATCATTAGAGTTCAAATAATTTAAAAATCATTAACCTAACCTATCTGATTTAAGCCAGATATTAAATTATTACTTTTAAGAAAACTATCTCATAGATAGACACTGAAGTTATTTCAGAAGAATTAATTTTTATTTTTAGTGTAAAACAATTTACCATACATCTAACCTTTCAACACAGTTGCACAATAAAACAAAAATATAAAAAAAGTCTCACCTCCAACTCCTCCACAACTCTCTCAAACTGTTCCTCTGTGACCGTTACTAATCCAGACAAAGCACGTTCACCATTTAAAACTGTTAACCAGGCTTCATCGCACTGATCGAGATCATAAGAACATGCAGCTTCCGACAATGCCGGCGTATTTGATAAGTAATGTTGATCCGATGAAAAACTATCATCTTTTGTTATTCGAATATATTTATTTTTCGGTCTTCACAAAAAAAAAAAATTAATTAAATAATTGAATTAAAAGAAATAAATAAACTTTTAACTTACAATTTAAAATCTGTTCGGTCCTTATAAATTGATTCTTGAATATATGAAACGGTAGGCTCTGGTAAAGAGTCAGGATTAACTGGAACTTGAACTCCACGTTCCCATTCTTGTTTCCACTGATCAATTATTATCCAATATTCATCAGCTGCTAATGGCTCAGAATCAGGAAGTTTCATGGCACTGATGAGATCCTTTCTGCAATTTTTTTATTAGTTTGTTAAATCTATTTAGAGTTTTTCAAGTTAAAAATATTTTACCTAAATAATTCAGCAGGTGCTTCTGGAGCACTTCGATTATAAATGCTAGAAATTTTAAGATCTGTTATTGGTCTAGGTTGCCAATTATTTGTGGTTGAAGAGGAACCCTGAGGATCATCTTCTTCCGTTGCAGCCGCCACAACAGTAGGCGGCCGTCCTTTACGCCTTTTTGTTGGTGACGGACCATCGTTCTCAGAACGATTAGGACGTTTACCTCTTTGAGACATATTTTCTATATGGCTCCAACTACACACTTAAGTGTTAATACTTAAAAACTGAAGTATCACCATTTGAACCTATAAATAAAAATATATTGATTCATATGTGGATATTTTTTTTTATTTTTTGTAATCAAAAACAATTATTTTTTCTTTTTTCGTGAGATTTTCATTGAATTTTCTTTTTTTTACAATAAATTATGTTTCAAATAAAATAAAAAAAGAAAAGAAAAGATTATCAAAGATGCCCACCCTTCCATTAACTTCTTGTATTTATGCGCAGCTATGCCTCCTGAAAAACATAAATATTTTCACCCCTTTCATTTCATTTAGGTTCGATTTCAAAATGAACTTTTTCTAATTTAAATCAACTGTTAATCAAAATAAAAACACTTTAAATATCCATTAAAACATTAAAATTATGTTTAAAATTGAAATAATGGAAAAAATTTGTAGGAAAAAAAAAATTATGAGTAAACAACCCGTGTGTAAAACCCGCCACCATAGTTTTCACTTTATTTTCAATAATCATAACATTTTAATAACTAAAACATAATGTTTTAAACACTTTAATGTATATTATAAACAAATCACTTACTATATTTTTACAAACGATTGTCATTATAAATAAATTTCTTATTTTCAATATTTACAAGGCGAGACTATTTTATAAAATAATCGTCATCCATTTTTGTGTTATTTCTTTTTTTTAACAAATGTCAGTATAGATGTCAGTGATGTCACTTTTTTTATAGAAGTGTAAATTGTTGCCAGATGGTATTTTCGAAAAATATTTTTAAAAATGGTGGTGGATTTTTCAAAATATTTTTAATGGAATTTTTTATTTCAGTAGATCCCGACCAAAAAAAGAAAGCTCAAACATTTTCTGAACGTTGAAATTTAATAAGTATTAAAGTGAAAGCAAAGATATACGACAGATAAATACCAACATATTTAATTCAGAATCATTTGTAGTATGTACATCATATTATATATATTATATATATGTCGACCCAAGTAGGAAGCGTTATACTGTCGTTAGTATTCACTATAGTAGTTATCTATACATACCATACATATATATAATATATATAGATAAACAAGGCTAGTACATATTTTCACCGAATCTAAGGACAAAAAATTTGTAATCTGAATGTGTATCTGGTGTTTAAAATTGGATTCCCAAATTTTTTCATGTTTTGGTACCATACAAAAAAAGTTATTCCAAAAAAACCCACTTTTTCCACGTTCATTTGACTGCTTACAGCGCCATCAAAATCGCCAATATAAGTGAAGTCAGAGGTGCTATATAGGTACTTAATCAATGAGAGCTATAAAATAATCACTAATTGAACCAAATCTCAACTGATCATCTAGTTTACAGCTAAATATCTAGATGTCTAGTCAAGTCTACGCCCATAATTCCTCCATCAAAATGAATCTTGCTTATTTATTTTGTATGATGGTTTTTTAAATGATGCATGGTTTAGTCATGGGTTAAGTGCTGTTCTATTTCAGTTCTAATGACTTAAAGACCGTTAGTTTGAGTCATGTGTTGTAAAATACGTATACAAATTAGATGGGCTTAAAAAATAATAATAATAATGAATAATAAAAACAACATGTATGGTAGTCTGCACAGTGAACTTCAGCGAGATAGTTCAGTTTACGAGCTTTTAGGCAGTCAATAAAAAATAGCATACTATCAATTTTACCAATAGCTATCATTGATTTTATGTTTTTTACTAATTTAATTCAAATTTTTATTAAAAATTAATTTCAATAACTGTTTATCGAATAAATAAATACAAAAAATAGAATTCAATCTATAATTTGTTTATAAACAAAAAGAAATTCTTTAAATTCTTTAAATCCATCTGTAATATTTTTTCCGACTATTTCATATGGCAACACTTGACGGACGTGATTTTAGACAATGAAAAAATATGAAAATTATCTTATTTTTCCCATTTTTAAATAAAATAGAGATTGATTTTCAATACAAAAAAAGAGTCTATTAACTGATAAAAATACAATACCTTCTACTATGCTTAACCCCTTTCTATAAAATACATCACTTTTCATCCAATTTTTATTTGTTTTTTTTTTAACAAATTTTCTTCTTTTACATTTTGTTTGTTCAATTCAGTTTTTCATTCACAGTCAGTCCATATTTATCATTAAAATCTCAGTTTTAACAACTAATCATCACATAATTTAACTTTAATTCTTTAAATTTAGCTTCACAACAAAATAATTACATATGAGAAAAATGCACTTCAAAAATAGCTGTCAAAAAATCATGTCACAAAAAAAAAGTTTCTCGCGTCACAGTTTATTTGATTTATTTAACAAACGCACATAGAAACAATAGTTATTATAGAATTAAAACTTTTTAATATTTCTTACAATCTGAATAACATCAAATTTAACCGTTTATTTTATTTGTTTTCAGTAAAAATAATAAAAAAATTTCAGAATATAAAAGTGACGTTTATTGGCGCCATTCAAAAACGATTCTGAGGTCACATGACCTCCTTATTGCAATTTTCATAAATTGCGTATTTATATTTATTCAGTTTATTTATTGATTATTTTTCCTGTTTCAAAAATCATAAAATTCATGTAAAATATGTTATTTAATATTTTTTAAAAATATTCATCAATTATCTGCGCTACATCTCATTAAGATTAAAAAAATAAATAATTTTATAATTTCATCATAAAATTGCGGGCGTGTTTTTAGATGATATAAATTTGGCCTATAATCAATTTTTTTATTGAATGCCCGAATTTGAGTAGGATTCTAGTGTTAACAAACATATCATTATTTAGAATTCGTCTTCTTTAGGGCAAAACATTTATTTTAACCATAAAGCTGGAATCTCATTCTTGAGACNTTAGATGATATAAATTTGGCCTATAATCAATTTTTTTATTGAATGCCCGAATTTGAGTAGGATTCTAGTGTTAACAAACATATCATTATTTAGAATTCGTCTTCTTTAGGGCAAAACATTTATTTTAACCATAAAGCTGGAATCTCATTCTTGAGACGCAAGCAAGCAAAAGCAAAAAAAATCAATGAGAAAGAAAGGTTCAGTTCCCCATATTTAGGATAATTTGTGAAAAGGATTTAGCAAGAAAAAAATGTTGTTACGAAAAAAAAAAAGAAAACT